>ML249757.1:0-53164 GCA_005239495.1 Nicotiana undulata
TTTGACGCGGAGCGGTGATAGCAGCTATTCTCCCAGAGCCGACGAGGTAGCAGCTGGTGTTCGTTGTCCCCTCTCTCTTTTCCCTATTCTTCCCTTCTGTATTAGAACTTTGAAACTTAAAACTTTAGTTTTATTATTCTCAGTTGTATTGATGTTAGTAGCTCATGACTGCGTGACTCCAGATCCTAGGGTGATTGTTGGAGTTTATTTCTTTTGTTAGATTGTTTAAATGATTAAAAATGTCAGTATTTCTATGAATTGAGCCAATGATGAGTAAATTTCTCTAGTAAACGAATTGAGTATCGTTGTAACGGTTGGCTAGCCTGGTTCCACCACAGGCGCCATCAGAACCCGGAAATGGGTCGTGACAAATGTGCTACCCGTTTGCTTTTTACCGCTTTGATATTGTTGAACTGTACATATAAACTGTCTTCTCACGCACCCTCTCTGAGTCTTCGTGAAATTAAAATTGGGCAGTTTCTTGACATGGCCCGCTTTCTTTGAGATAGCTGAGGTGCTTGTCACCCGGTGAAGGAATTTAGTCACACATGTTCTAGGCGGGGAGCACCACCAGCTTAGCCGGAAAGCAATGCTACCGGTACATTGGTCCTCCTCGGCTCGGGTTGTCCGCTCGAGTAAGCCAGTCTAGATACCTTCTCCACCAGAATTTAAACCTAGAAGAACAAACTTCATGCCGGATATCCCTAGTAGGTTCGCTTTATGTGTATCATGTGCATTTGACTTAGCGAAACTCGGCACAGGGGCCGGGTCCGTATAAGACAGGTATCCTCTTTGAAACCATCATGTGCACTTATGTGCTACTTGATACGTCATAAGGCTTACTTGCATTGTTGACCGGTTTTAGAAAATTAATGTAGCGGGATTATTAAAAAAAAAATTTATTCTCCTAGTTTAGTACAAATAATCTATTTTTTTTTTTTATAAAAAAAAACAAAAAATAAAAATATAAAAGAAATTTGTAGTAGTCTCGCGTGAGGTGTAAAGATTAATTTTCATAAAAATCAAAAGAGAAAAATACTCAGTTTTATCGAACTATGCGGGTCTGATTCTCACCGGATGTGAGATACGTAGGCAACCCTCATCGGTTCCGGCCCCCAATTTTAAAAAAAATCCAAAAAAAAAAGTTTTCTTTAATTCCTTCTTTAGAAGTCTTTCTTTAGAAAATACTAAATAAAAAAATTTAAAACCAAAAATATTTTCTTTCATTTTAGAAATCTTTCATTCGAAAAGAAAATAAAAAAAAAAAGAGTTAGTTTAGTTAATTTATTCCTGATCTTCCAGAACTACGTAACGATCTGATTCATGCGGCGTCATGATACGTAGGCAATCCCCATCGGATGCAATCATAACCATAATTAAAAAAATGTAATAATAAATAAGAAAGAAAACAAAAGAGAGCGCTAAAATTCAATATGAAAATAAAACCAATAAGCCGGGATGAAGCATGAAGCTTTCCAAACTCATTTAGAAATGAAGATGGCATCAGGTGCATGACATACAATGTGTGATTAATATCTGCAAAATGCCTAACTCTAACACGTTTGTTGTTTGTCATCTGATGAAAAGAATTAAACAGAGGTGGTTGGTTTGTGGTTTAAACTGGCAACTCATCCTTACAACACGAGATCAAAAGGAAAAAGTAGCATGGCAAACAACAGTGAGAACGAGTCAGATAATGATGATATCCATGGACAATTGGTCGAACAAAGTTCGGGACTGGTTGAAGAAGTAAGAATGTTGAAGCAACAATTGGCAGAAATGTACCAAGCTTGGGCGAATGGACAGGCACCGCCTCCACCACCCAAAGGGTCTTCGGATAATCTTCATAATGTGTCAGTTGCAAATCAAGTGCCCATATCCTTAACAAGTAACCCATTGTACCAATCTGGATTCAGTCCAAGCATTAACCTTCCCACTATCCCCAGTACTTCCATTCCACGTCCTCCAACCGCACCCCTCAGAAATGACCCACATACTATACCCATTGTCCCTACTTTCACTGTTCCTCCACCAGCTCTTACTCAAAAGTCCAACACTGATCCGCAACGGAATGCTCGTGATGCTCAACATTACTCTCCAGAACTGACTTTCAAGGTTCAAGATTCATACAAGCATACTCCTCAGAACATGTTCCCAGTTGAGATCGAAAAGCCTGACAAGATTACGGAACAAGAGGAAATGACTAGAAAAATGAAGAGCTTGGAACAAACCATGAGAAACATACAGGGTTTGGGAGGCCACAAGAGTGTGTCATTTAACGATCTATGCATGTTCCCCCATGTCCATTTGCCACCCGGTTTCAATACCCCCAAGTTTGACAAGTATGACGGGCATGGTGATCCCATCGCCCATTTGAAGAGGTATTGTAACCAATTAAGGGGAGCAGGAGGCAAAGAAGTATTACTCATGGATTATTTCGGGGAAAGTTTGACTAGAATTGCTTCAGAATGGTTCATAGATCAAGACATCTCTCACTGGCATGTGTGGAACGACATGGCTCAAGATTTTGTCCAACAGTTTCAGTACAATATTGATATAGTGCCAGACCGTTCCTCCCTCGTCAACATAAAGAAGAAACCAACAGAAAGCTTCAGAGAATATGCAATCAAGTGGAGAGAGCAGGCTGCTAGGGTCAAACCACCAATGAAAGAGGCAGAAATGATTGACTATTTTCTCCAAGCTCAGGATCCTGATTACCTCCATTACATGTTGGCCGCCATTGGCAAACCTTTCGCTGAGCCGATTAAGATCGGGGAAATAGTTGAGAATAGCATGAAATCGGGCAAAATTGTGAGTCAGGCAGCCCTTAGGGCTACCATGCAAGCAACTCAAAGCGGGTCAGGTAGTTTCGGAAACCGGAAAAAGAAAGAGGAAGGATCCATGATGGCATCCGGGTTCGGAGGAGTTCAGAGAGAGGTAGTTCCTTCTTATGTGCAGTTCCAACAAGGACAATCCAATTCTCCTCAACATTATTATCCACCCCAGGGTCCCCGATACTCAGTTCCTTCACAACAATACACAGTGTTTAATGCTCAGGCTTATGCTAGGCCTCTCAATCACCAGCAATGGCGGGCACCGATCCCACAAGGCTCCCATCAACTTCGCCCGAATTTTCAGGCATCATGTAATCCTCATCCCCGACAAGGATATGTGAGAGAGGAGGAGCCAAAGAAAGAGTTCACCCCAATTGGAGAATCTTATACAAGCCTATTTCGAAAATTGATGCAATTGAAGTTGATTGAACCTGTCATGCCGCGTTATGTGAATCCAAATTCAAAAGGTTTTGACTCAAATGCAAGATGTGAGTATCACTCAAACACCCAAGGTCATAGTACCGAAAATTGTTGGACATTAAAGAAAGCCATTGAAAATTTGATTGAAGCAAAGGCAATTGTGGTGACAAACAATGAGGATACTCCTAATATCACAAACAATCCACTCCCAACTCATGATAATACACATTTTGTTGGGATGATTTGTGATGATCGGGATTATAAGCAGTATGGAAAGACAGAGATGGTTGTTGGAACCATAAGGCAAGAACCAAAAGTGATAGTAAGCCCGCCGCATTTGGTACCGTTGATTGTGAAAGGTGAGAGTTCAAGTTTGAACTTGGCAGGTTCCGGAAAAACAATTCTCTATGTCCCTGGAAGCACAAAAAAGGTTGAGGTTCAATTGGGTGGGCAAAAACTTTACATCCCTGGGGGTAGTCAAAAGATTGTTCCAAATAATGGTTTGAGAAATATAACAGATCCAGTTGTGATCCGACCTGCTGCACAGCTCCCAGTGACAAACACAAAAGCTATTCCTTGGAATTATAACAAGACTGTTATGACATATAAAGGACAAGAGATAGTTGAAGAAGTAGATGAAATGGGGGGGTTGACCCGCTCGGGAAGATTCTATTCGCCAGAGGAACTGAGAAAAGCTAAGCAAGCCAGGGAAAGTCACTTGCCAGTGAAGGAACCCATTGCAGAAAAAGAAGCGGAGGAATTCCTTAAGAAGATGAAAATGCAAGACTACTCAATCATTGACCAACTAAGGAAAACCCCTGCTCAGATATCTTTGTTATCTCTGCTTTTGCACTCAGAAGAACATCGCCGTGTGTTGATCAAAACTTTGAACGAAGCATATGTCTCAGAAAAGACAACGGTGAATCAACTAGAAAAAATGGCTGAAAGATTCTTTGAAGTGAATAAGATTTCTTTTAGCGATGATGATTTGCCTGAGGAAGGGGCCGAGCACAATAAAGCTTTGAATCTTATGGTCAAATGTGAAGGGCATTACGTAAAAGGAGTCATGATTGACAGAGGCTCAAGTGTAGATGTATGCCCTCTTTCCACTCTACAACAGTTGAACATTGACACTAACATAATTCGAACTAGTAGTGTCAGCATCAGAGCTTTTGATGGTTCAAGAAGGGACACTATTGGGGAGATCGAACTCACCATGACAATTGGCCCGGTTGATTTTAACATTGTATTTCAAGTGTTGGATATGAAAACTTCCTATAATTTTCTTCTTGGAAGGCCGTGGATCCATATGGCTAGAGCTGTACCATCCACCCTACATCAAATGGTCAAATTTGAGTATGACAGGCAAGAAAATGTTGTTCATGGGGAGGACGACTCACCCGTCTATAATGACCCGTCCATTCCATGTATCGAGGCCAAGGAAGGATGTGAATCCCTCATATATCAAGCATTTGAGGTGATTGAGGTGGACCGATTAGAAGCAGGAAAACCAATTTCGCATCCCCGTCTTTCAGCCACATCTATGATGGTATTGAGGAGCATTTATGAACAAGGAAAAGGATTAGGATCCTCTCTGCAAGGAATTGTGAACCCCATTGCTCCCTTTTTGAAGAAAGATACATTTGGCTTGGGTTTTAAACCAACATCGGCTGAAAAAAATAGAGCTAAGGCCCGCAAAAAGAATGGTTGGAATTTGTCCAAACGAATACCTCACATCGCCTACTCTTTTGTCAAGCCACATTTTGAAGAAGTCCAAAATCTTTCTACCCAGGATGACGTTGATGAAGTCTTCCATGGTCTCAAGGAGATGTTCTATGAGATCAATATGGTTCAAGTTAGCGAGGGCCCTAGCCGTGCAAGTGTTCAACTGATTGGTCCAGATACTTCTCTCAACAACTGGGAAGCAACTCCTATTCCCATCAGGAAGGAGTCTTGGTAGTCTGTTTTGTTGCTTTTTCTGTATTTGGATTATTTTAAGGGTTATAATCCAGATATTTTAGTTCAAATGCTTTGCTTTGATGTTAATCCTTCTATCCTTTCAAATTCAATGAAATGAAGTTCCAGTTTCATAGTAAAATTCTGTCTTTTCCTTCCCCTAATTTTTGTTTATTTCTTATCATTTTCAGTTTTGTTAATGCTGGCTTTAAAAACATGACATGCACGCGGAATTCATGCCCAATCCTTAAAAAGCTGTCTAATCTCGAAATAATGAATCAAGAAGTTGAGTATGATGAAGATGAGGCTTTAAAGGAAATAAAAAGGGAATTGGATCAATTTGAGAATAAGCCTAAGCCTAATTTAAATGAAACTGAGGCAATTAACCTGGGAAGTCCTGAAGAAACAAGAGAAACAAAAATAAGCATTCATACTGAACAAAAGACGAGAGATGCCATAATTCAAGTTTTGTTCGAGTATAGAGATGTATTTGCTTGGTCGTATGATGACATGCCGGGTTTGAGTGCCTATTTAGTGGTTCATAAACTTCCCACACATCCTAATTTTCCACCAATCCAACAAAAACAAAGGAAGTTTAAGACAGATATGAGTGATAAGATTAAAGAAGAAATCACGAAGCAACTAAAGGCAAATGTGATCAGGGTTGTCAGATATACCACATGGTTAGCAAATGTTGTGCCAGTGCCAAAGAAGGATGGGAAAATCAGAGTTTGTGTTGACTATAGGGATTTAAACAAAGCGAGTCCAAAAGACAACTTTCCTCTACCCAACATTCATATCCTTGTTGACAATTGTGCTAAACATGAGATCCAATCTTTTGTGGATTGTTATGCCGGATATCACCAAATTCTGATGGATGAAGAAGATGCAGAAAAGACCGCCTTCACCACTCCATGGGGAACTTATTGTTATAGAGTCATGCCATTTGGTTTGAAGAATGCAGGGGCAACTTACATGAGGGCCATGGCTACCATATTCCATGACATGATGCACAACGAGATTGAAGTGTACGTTGATGATGTGATCATTAAGTCCAGAACACAAGATGACCACGTGCAAGACTTGAAAAAGTTCTTTGAAAGGCTACGAAGGTACAATTTAAAACTCAATCCAGCCAAATGTGCATTTGGAGTTCCTTCTGGGAAGCTTTTGGGTTTTATAGTTAGTCGAAGAGGCATTGAGTTAGATCCATCAAAGATAAAGTTCATTCGATAGCTTCATTCCCCAAAGAATAAAAAAGAAGTCATGAGTTTACTCGGGAGGTTGAACTACATCAGTAGGTTCATCGCGCAGCTTACAACCACATGCGAGCCTATTTTCAAGTTGTTGAAAAAGAACGCTGCTATCAAATGGACACATGAGTGCCAAGAAGCTTTTGATAAGATCAAAGAATATTTATCAAATCCCCCTATTTTGGTACCGCCGGAACCTGGTAGGCCTCTGTTCTTATATCTATCAGTAATGGATAGGTCTTTTGGTTGTGTTCTGGGTCAACATGATGCCACATGCAAAAGGGAACAAGCAATCTATTATTTGAGCAAAAAGTTCACCACTTATGAGGCAAAATATACTCTTTTGGAAAGGACATGTTGCGCCTTAACTTGGGTCGCCCAGAAACTTAGGCATTATATCTTGGCCTATACAACTTACGTCATATCCCGAATGGATCCCCTGAAGTACATCTTTTAGAAGACGATGCCAACAGGCAGATTGGCAAAGTGGCAAATCTTTCTCACAGAGTTTGATATTATTTATGTCAGTCGCACAGCCATGAAGGCACAAGATTTGGCTGATCATTTGGCAGAAAACCCAGTTGATGATGAGTATGAATCTTTGAACACATACTTCCCAGATGAAGAGGTTAATTTAGTTGAAGAAGCGGTCCAAGATGACAATCAAGTTTGGAAACTATACTTTGATGGGGCGGTCAACTTCAAAGGCGTAGGGATTGGGGCAATTCTTGTATCACCTACGGGGCAACATTACCCTGCCATGGTGAGACTTCGTTTCTTCTGTACAAACAACACGGCAGAATATGAAGCTTGCATCATGGGTCTGAACATGGCAATAAATCTAAATGTGCACGAACTGTTGGTGATGGGAGATTCAGATTTGCTTATTCGGCAGGCTCAAGGTGAATGGGAGACTCGAGATATCAAGCTCATTCCATATAGACAATGTGTGGAAAATCTTAGCAAAAGGTTCAAGTCCATCGAGTTTAGGTACATTCCCAGGTTTNTAAGAGAATATCCGGAACATGCTAACAGGGATCAAAAGAGAACTATTAGGCGACTCTCTAATGGTTTCTTTTTGAGTGGGGAAATCATATACAAAAGAACTTCGGATTTGAATTTGTTGAGATGTGTGGATGCCAAAGAAGCAGAAATGATTATGAATGAGGTGCATTCCGGAGTTTGTGGTCCGCACATGAATGGGTATGTTCTAGCAAAGAAAATCTTTTGATCAGGATATTATTGGCTTACTATGGAGCGAGATTGCTTTCGTTTTGTCCGCAAGTGCCACCAGTGTCAGATTCACAGCGATTTGATTCACTCGACTCCTTCAGAGTTATATCCTATGTCGGATCCTTAGACTTTTGTTGCTTGGGGAATGGACGTCATTGGCCCAATTGAGCCAAAAGCTTCAAATGGGCACAGATTCATCTTGGTTGCAATTGATTACTTCACCAAATGGGTGGAAGCTATTACATTGAAGGCAGTCGCCAAGAAAGCAGTAGTAAACTTTGTTCACTCCAACATCATCTGTCGTTTCGGTATTCCAAAAACCATAATTACAGATAATGCTGCTAATTTGAATAGTCATCTGATGAAGGAGGTATGCGAACAATTTAAAATTGAGCATCGCAATTCTACTCCTTACCGGCCCAAAGCTAATGGAGTTGTTGAAGCTGCGAACAAGAACATCAAGAATATTCTTAGGAAGATGGTCCAATGGTCTAGATAATGGCACGAGAAACTGCCTTTTGCTCTTTTGGGATATCGGACAACTGTCTGTACATCAGTTGGCGCAACGCCCTACTTATTGGTTTATGGCACTGAAGCAGTCATACTTGCGGAAAGTGAGATTCCCTCTCTCCGAATCATTGTTGAAGCAGGAATTGAGGACACTGAATGGGTCAAGTCCCGATCGGAACAGTTGAGTTCAATTGATGAAAAACGTTTGGCAGCAGTTTGTTTTGGTCAGTTATACCAACAAAGAATGGGACGCGCTTACAATAAGAAAGTGCGCCCAAGACAGTTTGAGGTAGGACAACTTGTTTTGAAACATATCTTTCCGCACCAAGAAGAAGCAAAAGGAAAGTTCGCCCCGAATTGGCAAGGTCCTTACCTCGTCAAGAATGTATTGTCAAAAGAAGCTCTACACTTGGAAGATATAGAAGGAAAGGTGACTGATATATCCGTCAACGCGGATGCGGTCAAGAGATATTATGTCTGACATGACTCTGTTGGGGCATTTTATACTTAGCATTCTCAGGTTGGGATGACGAAAGGCTATCATTCTCACTACCCAAACACTGGTCAACCCTAGTTAGCCCTTTGAAGCCTTGTTTATATTATTTCTTTGTTTTCCCCTCTTATGGAACCAATGTACTTAATTAAAAAAAAAATCAAAAAAAAAAAATCAAAACAAGTTCATGTTAATTGAACTACGTCCGACCTGATTCCGAAAGGATACGTAGGCAGCCTCACTCTGGGTTCGGTCACACTAAAACAAAAATACACATTTCCCAGTATTCAAAGAAACTGGGGCATGGTTTTNCATCAACTTTCGAGAATGCTAAGTTAGTATGCTACGAGCGATGCCTCAGCCATTGTAAAAAAAAGTAAAATAAAATGAGAGAGTCTTATTGGTGAAAACCTTCACGGGCACTATAAGGCGATAGTGAGTTGAGAGAAAGACAAATGAGAGAGGTCAATTGGTGAAAACCCACAAAGGGCATCGTTGATCGATTAAGGTCTTCATATATCCCGGCACAAGCATGGTTAAGACAAAGAACTCAGTTTCAAAGTGAAGTTTAAACGGATTTTGAGATTTAGACGGTTCAGACGGATCAGGCGTCTAGTCCAAAGTGCATGTCATGTTAATTAAAGTCAACATATTCCTCCAGATAAGTCCTTTTTCATTTTAATTTTTTCTTCTCTGAAAGGTATACTTCTTGATTAAGTTGTAATACCTATTTGCTCACCTCCTTGTTTTCTTTCGTACTATTCTTTTCGAGTCCTCTTCAGTCTAATTTTTCAAAGCAAATCAAAGAAAAGGCCACAAAATTGGTTACGGTTTCCCTGTTATATGAAGCAAAACTTTCTGGGCATGAGCATGCATGGGCAAAGGCATAAAGCCATCTTTGATTTTTCCTGATGAGCAAAAGGCTTGACGGACTGAACAATGTGTCAAGGTTCGACGAAAGTTACTCGGGTAAAAGTTGTTCTGGGAGAAAATTTGTTTGCACCATAAACACAAATGGTGATAGGCACAAACTACTCAGGTTTTGATGTTGAGAAAAAGATCTCCAGGAAGTAATGACAGAATCTCCTGGAAATTTGTACGACCATCAATGAAGTCAGTGTTTCTAACAAGTGTAATGGACGCAAGGTCAAGTCACTCAAGAAATCAAGGCCACAAACTGACCACCATTTTAAAACTAACAAATTTTTCTTTGTTCAGAACATGAACAGAACAATTTTAGAAAACAGTTCGTGAAAAGACGAACACCACCAAGTGAAGTTCTCAAATCCTTAGTTTTCTTCTGATATACTAGTAATCATGTTATTCCTAGTTTTATTATAGGGAATCAATACCCTATCTTCAACACAGGGTACCACATCCCGTGGTCACAGTACTTTTGGCCTACATAGGGCACGCTATTCCCTAGTAGAATATCAGTGAGCCATGAGCCTCACCTTATCGTCAACACAGGGTATTACATCCCCTGGTTGCATTTATTATTGCTAACATAGGGTACTACATCCCCTAGTTGCATTTCAGTTTGCCTACATAGGGTACGACATTCCCTAGTAGCATCTCAGCGGGCCATGAGCCTCATCCTATTTCCAACACAGGGTACTACATCCCCTGATTGTATGACTTTCTGCCAACATAGGGTACGACATTCCCTAGTAGCATATGAGAAAGCCACGAGCCTCATCTCATTGCCAATACAGGGTACTACATTCCATGGTTGCATTTTTCTTCCTACATAGGGTACGACATTCCCTAGTAGAATCTTAAAGAGACAAGAGCCTCATCTTATTTCCAACATAGGGCACTACATCCCCTGGTTGTATTTCTTATTGCTAACATAGGGTACAACATTCCCTAGTAGCATCTCAAAGTGTCACGTGCCCCATATTTTCATCAACACAGGGTACTACATCCCCTGGTTTCTTGCATTCTTGTTAACACTGGGTACGACATCCCACATTATTTATATAAAAAAAAAGTGTCTTTTTCAATTCTTTATTTTTGCAATAGCAAAGATAGTTTAATGTGTTTTCAATAACTCACAAAAATTTCCTAGTGCAAACCGGGGCAGAAAATTTTTGTTTGTTTTGTTTGTTTGTGATGACTTGTAGGTTTTTCTGCAAAGCATGAATTGGATCTGTAAAAAAATAAGATTATCGCCAGAGAAAGTGGAACGTTTGATTTCAACACCAGCTGCAAGCAGCTTTGACATGATGCATGCAGAGGATTTCAAGATCCATCTTCTTATCACCGGATCAAGAAGCAAGCCTGTGAGAATATTCCATTGTCTTTTATATCGGAGAGCATCAAGTTTTAGTCTAAAGTCAATAGGAGAAGCAAGTCAAGAATCAAGACAAGACTCCAGATGGCATTTGGATAGGAATTTTGTAACTCTTAGATTTCAGGAGTATGTAATTTTCTTTTCATTTTGATGTAATAGTAGGAGCCGCGGATCGGAACCTCAACGGAACTTCACTCGATACTCCCTCTAAGAATACTCCATCACTCTTCTTGAACTACACGTGACCTGATTCCCTTATAACCCGGGATATGTAGGCGGCCTAAAACCAAGGCTCGGTCACATCCTTTTCTTTCATCTTCTCTTCCTTGTTAATAGTGAGGTAAAAAATCAGTCACCTTGTTCATTTTCTTTGCCTGAAAACTCTTCATGTTTTCAAGCGAAGAGGGGCATGCTGTGAACAACTAATTTTTGACCACACTCAAATCTTATACTATTTTAGTGTAAATATTCCTTTTTAGGCCCAATATTGATGTTTTAAGCTTTTATCTTACACTTAGTAGATTTTATTTAATTAAAATAAATAAATAAATAATAATAATACTCACATTCTTAAAGTGTGAATATATATATATATAACTTGCCATCTTTTATCTAAGAATTAGAAAAGAAAAAAAAACTAACGGAAAGAATAAAAAAAAAATTTGAAGCTAACAAACTTTATCTAACGAAAAGAATCTGATTTTTTTTTATTATTAGTTAACTAATCTTATAACAATCCTAATTATCCCACTCACTTTGTTTATCTTCATTTCTAAAATTCAAATAATTCTTAACTAACTCCCAAAATCCCTTTTTCTTAGCCTTAGGTCTCTCAACCCCATTCTCCCACTCCAACTCCAACTCTAACTCCTCCATTTATCCCACATATTCTATATATATACATTAAAAAGGGAGGAGGAGAAAAGATCATTTTTGGAAAAGAAAAAGGAAACAAAAAAAAAAGGGAACGAAAGAAAAGAAGCCAAAAGGAAGATCAGAAAAAGAAAAAGTAAACAAAAAAAAAGGAACGAAAAAAAAAGAAGGATCTGAAGAACGAAAACAAAAACAGAGAGTAAAGGAAAAGAGTGAAAACGAGAGGAAAAACGCCTTGAAACACCACAAAAATAGCAAGCACCCACGAACATATCTGAGTTCTCGGTCGGNCAAAAAAGAAGAAGAAACTGACGAAAAAAAAAAAAGCAAAAGAAGTAAGAAAAAAAACCTGACGGAGGCAGAGAAAGAATTGCGCAAGCAAAAAAAACAAAGAGAGTTTGAAAACGGAGTTTGAGATTTCGTTCGCGGTTTCGAGTTCGAGGTTCTAGAAAAGTTAGCATTGCTAGTTTTGGAAATCAGTAGATTGTGGCCGTGATTTTATTGTAAAAAGCTTCACAAAAAAGATAATATTCGAATTTTCATCATCAACATAGAAGATAGTTTTGTTGGTTTTGATTAATTTTGGCTTAATCTTTTATTTTTATTACTGTATCTTTGATTTGTTTTGAGTTTTTTCTTTTGAACTAGAGTGAACTAAATATTTGCATGTTGCATAATATGAACAATTAACTTTACAATAAGAAACATAATAATCACTAATAATGTGTATATAGTTTTCTTTTCCTAAAAAAAAATGAAACAAAAGAAAAAAACTCAAAAAAAAAACTTAATAAATAAACAAAAAAAATGTACCATTTTTATAATTACAAAAATAACAGCAAACAATTTGAGCGACCTTGATATCTTTGTAGACTTTCAAATGTACTACCAAAAAATGTGATAATAAAAGATTTTCCTACTTTCTTAGCAATAAATTACTAAGTTTATTTTAGGAGTATAATTAGCTCATTTCTTACAACTAATTGATGTTAATATAATTTCAAGATATAGAATGACAATAATTTGGTAGTTGTAAATAGTTTTCACAAGTTAGTAATATGATTAGTCTTGTAAATAATTTTTATGTGGGAATCTTACACTCTTTCCTCAATCCTTACTCCATAAATCAGGACCTCACCACAATCTCAAATTAGTTTAGAAAATAACTTTAAAGCAGTAGAAAAACTTTAGATGTAATCTAAATATTAGCCCATGTGTTCATACACGAACCTTGGATTGATATGATTAAATAATAAACGGATCATGTGCGCATTCCGCGTCTCGATACCTTTAAATTTAAAATAATTATGTTTTAACCATGTGTACATTCATGTACCTTGGTTTAACATCTAACTTCAAAGAAGAATACCTCGTGTGCGTACCGCATCTTGGTGAATACAATGGATAAAATATAATAATTAATTAAGCGGTAATAAATAGCCATAATCAATAAAATACAAGAGACATCTAAATTTTATTTAAGCCTTACATTAGTCAATAAACGCGACCGTGCTAAAATCACGTGACTCGAGGGGTGCCTTACACCTTCCCCTCGGTCAACAGAATTTCTTACCCAGTCTTCTATTTTCGTAGACCATAAATTAAGAGTCAAACCTTCCTTTTGAAAAGGGATTCAAATAAAAGGTGACTTGGAACACCAAAACTCAATTCCAAGTGGCGGCTCCAAATAATAAATAGTCCCTTTTCAAAACGTCACTTTAATTGGAAAAACTCTTCTAACTCAACCTCGTAATAGGGTTGTGCAGAAAAAAAGGAGGTGTGACAGTCATAATGTCACATCCTCATTTCGAGAAATAAGTTTTTGACTCTAACGTGATTATCGTAAGGAAAAGTTAGACCCCAGAATAATAAAAATCAGTATGGGTTGATGAACAAGATAAACTAAACATGAATTAGGGACTGAGTGATCTGATAATAGCCAATATAATGAGAATTTCAGATCGCGTTCCGACGATAATGGAATGGACGATAGAAGAATTATCTTTAAAAGTCATTCAGGAAGTCGCTTCCCTAAAGCAAGCAATGTGAGCAAAGTTAAGCTTAAGGGACTGTACGTGCCAGTTACGCTAAGTGCCACCCTTGTGAGTAAGGAATTTTGTTATCCTTGGTATAGAAGGATTACTGCCAGGCGAGTAAGGGTCATCGACGATGTGAGAAAACGCCAAAGATAAAAAGGTAAAAGATCTATAGGTAGATCGTCGTGGTTCCAAATCATAGTACTTCCCTTAAGAGGGGGGGGGGGATATGGAGTGATGTGGAATTAAGTCAGAGTTAAGTGGTTCTAGTAACTATGGAATGGTAAAGGAAGAATGTGATAAAAATGATAAAGGGATGATATTGCACTTATTCAGATCCTACTGATATGCTACGATTCCAGAACAGTGTGCAAACACGACGTCAAAGAGAGGAAGTAAGGGTTTCTGCCGAGGTGTTATTGATAGATAAGGAGCCCGTGCGAGACGTAAGTTAAGGCAAAGGAAATAACCCAAGAAAGATTATGCGGAATATTGATATGAGAATAGGCCAATGAGTATTTAGTAGATGATTTAGAAAGAGCCTAGTCATGGCTAGACAAGAGGATACAGAAAAATCAACAGATCGTGCAAGATAAACATAGTGAACTCCAACATGGGGAATTTATTCTCGCAGATATGACATTGTAACCCTTGAGAAATATTCAGATAGGAGTTGGGGTAGATAAGGATACCGTATAAGTGTTACGGAAATAAAAGAGAGTACCACTAGGAAGATAGTAAAAATATTAGTTCAGAAGCAACCCTACAAGCACAAGGGCGTGGAGATAAGTAACTACGAATAATTATAGGTGAGGAAGAACATCAAAAATTCTGTCGAGTATACGACGTAATAAGCTCACAGCTTTACAAGAGTCAGAGGGTCTTCCCTAAGTAATACAACAAAAGACTAGCTGAGGAAATAAGGAAGAAGGATTCAACCTAAGCATAGTGACCTAAAGAGGAAATGGTCTTGTAACAACAGTCTCACAACAACATTGTAAGCACTCCAAAAGAAAGTGGCACCTACCGTGGCTAATGAACGGGAGGTAAAATCAGAAGTGATATTCAAGATCATATGAATTGTATGAAATTCCAATATGTGTGGGCACTAAGGTAAGCTAAGTAGGCATACAAAAAGAGGGCGTGATAAAACAAAGGTTGGGAGATCCAAGAACTTAAAGAAAATAAGTAGAAGAAATGCTGAAACAATAAAGAAATGCAATGGAATTGAGAAAAGTAAGAAAATAAACTAGATATGTGGAAATTCAAGGAAAGATCCAAGAACCCCGAGATTATGTCAATATAGATTTTGACAAGATCCTAATGACAACAAGTTGGTTATGAAACAAATTTCCTCCACTAGAGATAAGCTAATCAAGAACTAGATTCGGATCTTGACTTCTAGTTTGAATAGATTACGACAACAACTAGTATAAGAAACTAGTCGCCTTCGAAGAATATCAAAAGGAACCAAAGATATAACAAGAAAGAAAAATATCTTACTACCTTAAGCTATGAACCAGTTAGGGTTGCAATATAAATATCAAAGTAAAGTTCACAAAGGTTCAAAAGAACTCACAATAATAATATTAACCTTCAATATTTCTTCTCCATAATGAAAGACAAGCACCCCTTTATATAGTAGTAAAGAAGGAGCTAGTCAAGACTTCAATAAATGAGAATCATATTCCCTATAAGGATAGAAGACTACCCACCCTAAGACCAATGTAGTTAACATACACATAGACAAATGCAAGTCAACATAGATTAAAACAACTATTAAATATATATTCTAGAAACTATTTTTGGGCTTATTTGGGCTGCTAAAAATTCCTCCTTTATGGAGCATATTTGGGCCTCATTCCATCTCCTCTTGGAAGTTAATTTGGGCCTATAAATAAATGTAAGACTTGGCCCAAAGATCCTCCTTGTGCTGGAGCTCTTCTTCTATCATAAGACACTTTTTAATTGCCAATTGAAGCCCATTAAGCTTGTCTTGAAATTTCTTTGTTTGAGACCTTGTCATGGGCCTTCTTGGAGATTCCAGAGCTTCATCCTTCTTCTTTAATGATGTTGACCTGCCATAGATGCTAGCAGGACAGAAAGACCAGGAAAAGTAAGTGCTTACAATTAGAGAAAGCTGAGAAGGAACAAAAAGAATTATTCGATTAATGGCCCAGAATGACCCAGAGTACGTTATGAACGCACTTAAGAGTTCGGAGTTTTATACATGCATCATATATGTTGACAATCATACAGACGTAGAAGACCCCGGTATAAGTTAAAAGAAATAATTGAGCCCGGGGCATAGACAAAGGATTGAGTTGTTAGAATATTGTATCATGGATATTCCATAATGCCCATGAAAGGCTAAAGTAATAACTAATACCAAGAGCCGCAGATTGGAAGATAGCTTAAGCCTACCTAAAGGCTGATCAGAAGGAAGAGGAAACTAAAGAGTTACATCAATTAAGTAAATCAGGAGTCTGATTATTGGACCTAAAAAAATTATAGACAACATGATTGAGAACATTGCAGAATCACTCTTAATATCAGAGGTACAAGAAAGATAGTATAATACCCATATTTTATAATGGCTCTACAATAAAGCTTGTTAGAAGAGTACCAACCTCATAAGAAGTCAGTATCAAGCTCCTACCGAATTGTGTATGCACCAGAGGTGCAAGTATTATAATAGAGTTTCAAGTTGTGGATGTGAATTATACCTATGTGGAAGGGAGGTTATGAAAAAAATAAAAGATGTGATGCGATATTTTAAGGAAAGTAAGGTAAACGTGAACAACGTACGAGATACTCAAGTGAAGAAGGTTGTGAATGGTCCAAATACTTCAGATAGAAGGCTAGAAGCGTCGGGATTCAATATCCAAGCACGATAGCGGCACTGTGAGTGGCATATCTTCCAACCTATGGTTTCTAAGTATCAAGAGGTCTAGCTAAGAGAGTAAAGGGGAGTTAGAGACGATGCGATGTCTCACTTGATGTTCCAGAATAACACAAGGAAATTTATGGTGCAAGCAAGTTGAAGGAAGATTGCGAGTCGTGTAAATAGATATGTATAGGGCGCAAGCTTAAGTATGGTAAAGAAATAAGGTTTAGGAAGAAAGGAGTAAAAATAAGAAAAAGACAAGTGTGAAGATGGCAAAAATGGATAAGTCCTCGAGATTAAGCCCCTGAAAACAAGAGAGTTGATGGTTCCTCTATGTTATGGATAGTTCAGTTAGCCTGAACGAACACAAAGGAGTCTAAGACTAATAGCATTTAGAAGAGATGGAATGATGCCCTAGTGGTAGAATAAGGGTGAATTGTGATAAATAAAGGATGACGTTTGGACCTTCGATTGAGTAGTGAGTTCATGAATTGTATAGGATTAAAATACCCACGTAAGGAGAATCACATTGGGATGACTATGATATGAAATAGGGTTATGGAAGTACAATATCTCCCCTAGGTGGATCAGGAAAATCACTTCAAATGTTCCACGATGCAACGTAAGCCCTAGAGGCAATATATTACGTAAGAAGTTTCAAGTTATCAAATGAAGATTGTACATCAACATTAAGGTGAATCAACAATGGATGCGTAAAAGTTGCAAGGTACAAGATGATATTAGGCCATCAGTCTTAAGATGAACAGTAATGAAGAAACGTTAAAAGACTTAGCTTTATGCATATAGTATAAGCAACGAGAATAACCTGGAGTTTGGTAGCAGACCTCAGTAACAATAAATCGAAGGAAGAGTTATGGTATAGTATGGCCTACTTACGTGTAGCAAATCTAATGACGCTTAGAGGGACAACTTGTCATGATTATGTAAATGTTCACAAAGTTAGGCCTAGAGATTGGCTAAAAGCTGGAGGAAAGAGGAGAGAAGAGTCGCATAGGCGCACTTACAAAGTTAGAGTCGTACAAGCTTCTTGATAGGAGATAGAAACAGTTACAAGATTGGGAAGATTCCAACCATAAGCCGTGGTGTGAGAAAGAGGCCTAAAGTTGGGAATACCCTAGACTTTGGATCTATTCACAGAATAGTTGCCCAAATGGAAAGGACAGTATTAAAACCACACGTACAAGCTATCCGATTATAAGACAGATAAATGCATTACTCAACATTCGAGGACGAATGTTCCAAAGGGGGGAATGATGTTACGCTCCGCAGTATTATATTACGATGATTTTACGCCCCGTAATACTATATTATGACGATGTTACACCATGTAGTATCGTACGTTGAATTTGTCGTAAGATAATTGACATCAGTTCAAGGACAAAATTATTTGGAGATTATAAGTATTATGTTATTTCAAATAAGTGATAAGTAAATTCGTAAAGGTGAGAGGGTAAGTGAACCAAAGAAACTGAGTTCCGTCGAAGTTTGACATTTTGGGATAAAATATGGTACGAGCTATAATATCTCGTATTTATGGACTAGTGTCATACATGGTACTACATGACCATGACAGTAAGGTGTATAAAGTATGTTAAAAGTGAGTGTTATTATAAGTAATTTGATATAATTCTTAATTATGTAGATAATTGGGTAATTAGTGATTTTAGTGGGAGATTAACTAATTAACTAGTGTAATTGGGTAAGATTGAATGTTCTCCAACGTGGCAGCGACATATCATCTATTTAATGACTCTTTGGATTAGATTACAAGGTGGCAAGACTTGAAAGAGTATTTGGCCAACTAAGCCACAAGTAGGGCCCACACCCACTAATACAAAAGCCTTCTTAAAAGTCACCAAACAAAGAAATGTCACATTTTCTTACGGATGAGAAAGCATCAATAAAAGATCATGTTCTTCAATAGTAACGTGAGTTACTTCAAACAATTCATGCGAGATTGTGTCTTAGCAACGTGATATTTTGCAATTTTATGGAGCACGATACAATCTTTCTCAAGAATATCATACGGATTTTTCCCTACTTGATCCTCCGTTATGTGTTCTTCACAAAAGACGTGTGTTAGAGGAATTATCAAGAGAATCGGTCCAGGTATGTTAAATCTATTCCTTCTTTCCCTTTGGCATGATCCATACGACACGAACAAAACGAGCAAATGCATAAATTCCATAAATGACTCTATTCAGAGAAGTATTAGACATGTCTATGTTCTTGAATTCCCATATGTCTTATTGTTCTATCATCTGTTCATGAGTCTCAGAAAATATGTAATTTGATAAAGTTTATTTCATGATATTAATCAGAGGTATAATGCTCTTATGACATTCGGAGAGATTTTATTGACGTACTTCTCATGCATTGCATTCATTTATACATGTACATTGACCCATGATCAGACATCGTGATATACGCATATATATGTGGAATTCCGTCGACTCCGTTAGCTCCGTTGGGTGATTTCGGGGTTATAAACGTGTTCGGAATGTGATTTCGAGGTCGTAGCAGATTTAGGATTGAATTGGCGAAAGTTGGAATTTCGGCAATTTCTGCCGATAGGTGAAATTTTGATATCAGTCTCGAAATGGAATTCCGATAGTGGCTGTAGGTTCGTAGTGTCATTTAGGACCTGTGTGTAAAATATGAGGTCATTCGGACTAGTTTGACGTGTTTCGCATCGGTTGTGAAATTTGGAAAATTCATAAGTTCTTAGGCTTGAATCCATGCATAATTGATGATTTTGATGTTATGGGATATGTTTTGAAGGCTCGACTAAGTTTTAATGAGGTATTAGGACAAGTTGGTAAGTTCAGTTGAGGTCCTGGGAGCTTCGGTGATGTTTCGGATGCTCAACGGGTGATTTTGAACTTGGAAAAACCAGTTGAACCATTGCTGGTTCAGGTATCTCGCACCTGCGATGGATTTTCCGCAGGTGCTGACACGCAGGTGAGGAGTGAGGCTCGCAGGTGCGGAGTTTTGTCAGGGGTCTCCAGGCTCGCAGGTGCGGACGGATATCCGCAGGTGCGGTGCCGCAGATGCGGCCCAACAACTGCAGGTGCGACCCTAGTCGAGTTAATGAGTTTTCGCACCGGCGATGGGTTTTTCGCAGGGGCGGGACCACATGTGCGGTCCAAGAGTCGCAGGTGCGGAATCCCTGGACTGTTTATACAAAATTCGAGGGTTTGAATTTTATAGTTTCTAATACGATTTAGAGCTCCGATTTTGGCAATTTTCAACGGGTTTTGAAGAGAAGATTCATAGGTAACGAATTCTAACCTTAATTCATTGTATATCATTAGTCCCTAGCAATTTCTTCAATCTAATCAATGAAATTGGGTGAAAAATCATGAGAACGGGATGAAAGTTCCCCAAGTAGAAAACTGAGGATTTAATGAGATTTTGACGTCGGATTTTGACAATTCTTGTTCGAGTGAGATCGTGAGTGAATGGGTGTCCGAAATTTATAATTTTTATCCGATTCCGAGACGTGGTACTGGGGAAATTTTCGGGCAATTTTCCTAATTTCGCGTATTAACTTCGAACTTATTAGCTATTTTGATTCCTTAAAGTGATATTTACATTATGCAATCAAATTTAATAGATTTGGGCCATTCGGAGTCGGATACTCGTGGAAAGAGCGTGGTTTTGAGTTGAGTAAGAGCAGTCAAGGTAAGTGGCTTGCCTAACTCTGTGTTGGGGACTTCCCTTTAGGTTATTTTGACACTATTTGTTGATTGGGCGCCATGTACGTGAGGTGACGAGTACGTACACGGGCCATTATTGCTAAAATTCCATTTTTCTTCACATGATACAAACCATTTTACTCATATATCACTGTTTATTTCACTATATAGGTAGTCTAGATTAGGAATAAGCATGTCTACCTGTTCTTATTTGAATTCCCCTTAATTGCTACTATGTGAACCATGTTTAGGTAGTTCTATCCTTATTCTTGACTGTGATTTTCCTGAACTGTTTAAATAAACTGTATCTGATATTCATTTGCATTACATATTTAAATTGGGACTACAGACGAGATTGCGGGAGCTTTCCCCCCTTTACTGCAGTGCATATTTAAATTGGGACTACGGACGAGATTCGGGGAGCTTTCCCCCTGTACTGCATTGCATATTTAAATTGGGACTACGGACAAGATTACGGGAGCTTTCCCCATGTACTGCATTGCATATTGGTTACTGTGAGATATGTTGTGCTGAGCCGAGGGCTCCCTATTGCTACTTTCTCTTAGCTCATTGTTTCTACTATTTTTCCTTACCTTATTATATCTCTCTGTTCAAACTTTAAACTGTTTTACTATAAAAATCTAGTAGAGCCTTAACCTGACCTCGTCACTACTTGACTGGGGTTAGGCTTGGCACTTACTAGGTACCAATTGTGGAGTACTCATGCCCTTTCCTGCACATGTTTTCGTATGCAGATCCAGGTACCAACACTCCATTTTGTCGCTAGGAGTCATTTAGCAGCTTCGAGGAGACCGCGAGGTAATTCTGCCGCGTCCGTAAGATCCCACGAGTCCCCTTCTACTCTAGTATAGGCATAGATGACTTAGCTTCTGCTGATACTTCATTGTATAGAGCCATTTTTGGTACAGAGCTTGTGACTGTTGTGACATTCCAGGTTTTGGGAAGTGAAATTTGTACAAGCCGAGCGGCTGTGTTTTGTGTCTTCTTCTCTTTTCTGTTTCATTTATTATATTGCATTTAGTTTTTTGCAAATTTAGGCTTACCTAGTCATAGAGACTAGGTGCTGTCACGAGGCCGTACGGAGGGTAAATTAGGTCGTGACAAGTTGGTATCAGAGCGTCTAGGTTCATAAGAGTCACCAGTCACAAGCCGGTTTATTAGAGTCTCGCGGATCGGTGCGGTGACGTCCGTATCTATCTTCGAGAGGCTATGTAACTGTTAAGAACAATCACTTTCTTTGAAATTCTTTCTCGTGCTAGTTACTATCATCAAAATTCTAAAACTCTATTCTACTCTTGCTCACAGATGGTGCGGACCCGTACCGGACGTACTGATGATCAGGCACCCGAGCCCCCAGGCAAAGCCACCATAGGTAAGGACAGGGGTAGGGGACGAGCACGCGGTGCAGCCCAAGCACCGGCGAGAGCAGAGACGGATGAGCCCCCAGCAGCTACAGTTGGAGGGGCACAGGAGGTCCCTACTATTACTCCAGCCCTCCAGGAGACTTTAGCTCAGTTCATGAGCGCCTTCAGCACTCTGTCTCAGGCGGGACTACTCCCGATAGCTCCAGTTACATCTCAGGCGGGGGGAGGGGTATAGACCCCCGCAGCCCGTACTCCTGAGCAGAGAGTCCATATTGGGCAGGTTCCAGGGTATATACCCATGCCCCCAGCGGCTCTAGCTTAGTATGATACCAGGGTAGCTGTTTCTAAGGAAGAGTAGCTCAAACTTGAGAGGTACAAGAAGTACCACCCACCAGTTTTCAGCGTACTAGCTTCAGATGATGCTCTGGGTTTTCATGAAGAGTGTCATCGCATTCTCCGCACTATGGGTATTGTGGAGATGAGTGGGGTTTCTTTCACCGCTTTCCAACTGAGGAGAGCGGCTTATCAGTGGTGGCGTGCCTATGAGTTGAGTAGTCCAAAGGAGGCAGCTTCACATCTTGGGATCAGTTCTTTGAGATGTTTTTGCTTGAATTTGTCCCTCAGAGCCTCAGGGATTCTTGGTGTGCAGAGTTTGAGCAGTTACGCCAGGGTACCATGACTGTATCAGAGTATGCAGTCCGTTTCAGTGACTTGGCTCGTCATGCACTAACCTTGGTTGCCACTATCAGAGAGAGGGTTCGACGCTTCATTGAGGGGCTTCACCCCAGTATTCAGACTAGTACAGCCAGAGAGTTAGAGACAGATATCGCTTACCAGCAGGCCGTGAGTATTGCCCGGAGGATTGAGAGTATGTTAGCCCGGGACAGAGAGGAGAGAGAGGCCAAGAGGTCTCGAGAGACTTGTCATTTTTGGGAGTTCTTGCACCAGCGGCCCGCTATGGTAGGGGCTTTGTAAGTCGCCCTGTTCATTCAGCTCTTCCAGTAGCCAGTGGTATTCCGGCTCCTCCTAGATCTCAGGAGACTTATAATGCACCACCAATATCTTATGTGCCTCCTGCTCGAGGTGCTATCACCGGCCAGTCCAGCAGGCCAGTTCAGAGTCAGCACCAGCCGCCACGTCCTTCGAGGGTTTGTTTTGAATGTGGTGACCCTCGCCACAAGATCAGAGATTGCCCCAGATCTAGAAGGGGTGCACCACCTCAGACTTATCAGGTCCCACGTATTCTACCGGGTCCTCCATCTATTCTTGCAGCCCCAGCTGCTACCCCACCTTCTCAGACAGCTCGAGGTGGAGGTCGAGGTCGCCCTAGAAGGGGAGGCCAGACCAAGTACTATGCTTTTCCAGCCCATTCCGAGGTCGTAGCCTCAGATTCATTCATCACGGGTATTGTCCCTATTTTTCATAGGGATGCATCAATATTATTTGATCCAAGCTCTACGTATTCATATGTGTCTTCGTATTTTGCTTCACATATGGGGATATCTCAGGATTCTTTGAGTTCTCTTGTTTATGTTTCTACTCCGGTGGGAGATTCTCTTGTTGTGGACGGAGTATATTGGTCGTGTTTGATTGTTATTAGTGGTTTTGAGACCAGGGCTGATTTATTATTGCTCAGTATGGTAGATTTCGATGTTATTTTGGGCATGGACTGGTTGTCGCCCCACTATGCTATTCTTGATTATCACGCCAAGACCGTGGTGCTGGCTATGCCATGCTTACCGAGATTAGAGTGGAGAGGTACCTTAGAGTATACTCCCCGCATAGTCATTTCTTTCCTTAAGGCTCAGCGGATGGTTGAGAAGGGGTGTGATGCGTACTTAGATTATGTAAGAGATGTTAGTGCTGACACCCCTGGAGTTGAGTCAGTTCCAGTTGTGCGGGACTATCCTGATGTTTTTCCAGCTAATCTTCCAGGTATGCCTCCTGACAGAGATATTGATTTCGGCATTGATTTGTTGCCGGGCACTTAGCCCATTTCCATTCCTCCCTATCGTATGGCACCTCCTGAGTTGAAATAGTTTAAGGAGCAGTTGCATGAGTTGCTTGATAAAGGTTTCATAAGGCCCAGTGTATCACCTTGGGGTGCTCCGGTATTATTTGTGAAGAAAAAGGATGGCTCCATGCGTATGTGTATCGATTACCGGCATCTGAATAAGGTTACAATGAAGAACAAGTACCCTTTTCCTTGCATTGATGATTTATTTGACCAGTTACAAGGTGCCACGGTATTTTCCAAGATTGACTTGCATTCTGGTTATCATTAGTTGAAGATTCGGGAGCAGGATATCCCGAAGACTGCCTTTAGGACCAGATATGGCCACTATGAGTTCCTTGTTATATCATTTCGGTTGACCAATGCCCCAGCAACCTTTATGCACCTTATGCACAATGTGTTTCGGCCTTATCTTGATTCTTTTGTCATTGTGTTCATTGATGACATCTTGGTATATTCTCAGTCCCAGGAGGACCATGAGCAGCATTTGAGAACTGTGCTTCAGACTGAGGGAGAGGAAATTGTATGCAAAATTCTCTAAGTGTGAATTTTGGCTTGATTCTGTTGCATTCTTAGGCCATGTGGTGTCTTGTGATGGGATCAAGGTAGATTCGAAGAAGGTGGAGGCGGTGCAGAGTTGGCCTAGACCGTCTTCAGCTACCGAGATCCACAGTTTCCTTGGTTTGGTTGGGTACTATCGCCACTTTGTTGAGGGATTTTCATCCATTGCAGCACCTATTACTAGACTGACCCAGAAGGGTGCTCCGTTTAGGTGGACTGAGGAGTGCGAGGTGAGATTTCAGAAGCTCAAGACAGCCCTGACCACAACTCCAGTGTTGTTATTACCTACGGGTTCAGGATCCTATACAAATTATTGTGATGCTTCGAGGATTGGCCTTGGAGCGGTGCTGATGCAGGACGGTAGGGTGATTGCCTACGCGTCTAGGCAGTTGAAGGTGCATGAGAAGAATATCCCGTTCATGATCTCGAGTTGGCAGCGATCGTTCACGCCCTGAAGATATGGTGTCATTATTTATACAGTGTTCCCTGTGAGATTTTCACTGATCACCGGAGTTTGCAGCACATATTCAAGCAGAAGGACCTCAATTTGCGCCAGCAGAGATGGTTGGAGTTACTAAAGGACTATGACATCACCATATTATACCACCCGGGGAAGGCCAATGTGGTGACTAACGCATTGAGTCGCCGGGCGGAGAGTTTGGGGAGTTTTGCGTATCTTCCGTCAACTCAGAGGCCCTTAGCCTTGGATGTTCAGTCCATAGCCAGTCAGTTCGTGAGATTGAATCTTTTAGAGCCTTGCCGGGTTTTAGCTTGTGTGGTTTCCCGGTCTTCTCTTTATGACCGTATCAGAGAGCGCCAATATGATGATCCCTATCTTCTGGTTCTTCAAGACAGGGTTCGGCGAGGTGATGCCAGGAATGTGACTATAGATGATGATGGCGTGATGAGGGTGCATGGTCGTATCTGTGTGACCAATGTAGATGGGCTTCGGGAGTTGATTCTTGAGGAGGCCCATAGCTCGCGGTATTCCATTCATCCGGGTACCGCGAAGATGCACCAGGATCTAAGACAACACTATTGGTGGCGAAGGATGAAAAAGGATATAATGGAGTTTGTAGCCAAGTGTCTCAACTGTCAGCAAGTCAAATATGAGCATTAGAGATCGGAAGGGTTACTTCAGCAGATTGAGCTTCCAGAGTGGAAGTGGGAGCGGATCACCATGGACTTTGTGGTTGGACTCCCTCGGACTTTAAGAAAGTTCGATGCTAATTGGGTGATTGTGGATCAGCTGACCAAATCAGCCCATTTCATTCCAGTGTTGACTACAAATTCCTCCAAGAGGTTGGCTGAGATATATATCAGGGAGATTGTTCGCCTCCAGGGCATTCCAGTATCGATCATTTCAGAAAGAGGTACACAGTTCACTTCACGGTTCTCGAGAGTTGTTCAACAAGAGTTAGGCACCAAGGTGGAGTTACGTACAGTCTTTCACCCTAAGACGGACGGGCAGTCTGAGTGCACGATTCAGATTCTTGAGGATATGCTTCGTGCCTGTGTGATGGATTTTGGGGGTTCATGGGACCGATACTTTCCACTTGAAGAATTTGCTTATAATAATAGTTATCAGTCCAGTATTCAGATGGCACCATATGAGGCTTTTTATGGTAGACGGTGCAGGTCTCCAGTAGGATGGTTTGAGTCGGGCGAGGCCCGATTGTTGGGTACAGCTTTGGTCCAGGATGCCCTGGACAAGGTGAAGGTGATTCAGGAGAGACATCACATAGCTCAATCCAGGCAGAAGAGTTATGCGGACAGGAAGATTCGTGACTTGGCATTCGTGGCTGGTGATCGGGTTTTGCTTCGGGTATCTCCTATGAATGGCGTCATGAGGTTCGCGAAGAAGGGTAAGCTGAGTCCGAGATTTATTGGCCCTTTTGAGGTGTTGAGATGTGTTGGGTAGGTTGCCTATGAGCTTGCCTTGCCTCCCAGCCTAACAGGAGTTCATTCGGCATTCCACCTCTCTATGCTCCAAGAGGGTTCACGATGACCCGACTCATGTTTTGGATTTCAGTTCAGTCCAGTTGGACAAGAATCTGTCATATGTTGAGGAGTCGGTAGCTATCTTGGATAGACAGGGTCAGAAAGCTCAGGTCAAAGAACATCGCATCAGTAAAGGTTCAGTGGAGGGGTCGGCCGGTCGAGGAGGCGACTTGGGAGATCGAGCAGGATATGCGCAGGCAGTACCCTTATCTTTTCACAGCTTCAGGTATATATCTATACTCATTCGAGGGCGAACGATTTTCTTAAGAGGGGGAGAATGTAACGACCTGGCCGGTCATTTTGAGAATTAGCGCCCCAATACCCTAATAAATGTTCCTCTCGTGTCTATTTCTTCTTTTGGGACTTGTCGGAATGTTTGGTTGTGAATTTCGGAGAGTTTTTGGACACATAGTCCTTATATGTGAGTTTAAGCTTTAGAAATAGGACCGTAGTTGGAGCTGTGTGAAGATGGATCCAGAATGGAATTCCGTCGACTCCGTTAGCTCCGTTTTATTATTTCGGGGTCAGGAGCGTGTTCGGAATGTGATTTCGAGGCCGTAGCAGATTTAGGCTTGAATTGGAGAAAGTTGGAATTTCGGCGATTTCGGCCGATAGGTGAAATTTTGATATCGGGATCGGAATGGAATTCCGAGAGTGGTTGTAGGTTCGTAGTGCCATTTATGACCTGTGTGTAAAATTGAGTTCATTCGGACTAGTTTTGACGTGTTTCGGCGTCGGTTGTGAAATTTGGAAAAATCATAAGTTCTTAGGCTTGAATCCATGCATAATTGATGACTTTGATGTTATGGGATGTGTTTTGAAGACTTGACTAAGTTCACTTGAGGTCCCGGAGGCCTCGGGGATGTTTCTAATGCTCAACGGGTGATTTTGAACTTGGAAAAACCAGCTGAACCATTGTTGGTTCAGGTCTCTCGCACCTGCAATGGAATTTCCGCAGGTGGAGACACGCAGGTGCGGAGTGAGGCTCGCAGGTGCGGAGTTTGGTCAGGGGTCGCCAGGCTCGTAGGTGTGGACGGATATCTGTAGGTGCGGAGCCGCAGATGCGTCCCAGCAACCACAGGTGCAACCCCAGTCGAGTTAATGAGTTTTTGCACCTGCGATGGGTTTTTCGCATGTGCGGTCCAAGAGTCGCAGGTGCGGAATCCCTGGACTTTTTATACAAAATCCGAGTGTTTGAATTTTATAATTTCTAAAACGATTTGGAGCACGGGTTTTGGCAATTTTAAGTGGGTTTTGAAGGGAAGATTCATAGGTAACGAATTCTAACCTTAATTCACTTATATATCATTAATCCCCAGCAATCTAATCAATGAAATTGGGTGAAAAATCATGAAAATTGGATGAAAGTTCCCAAAATAGAAATCTGAGGATTTAATGAGATTTTAACGACGGATTTTGATGATTCTTGTTCGATGAGCTCGTGAGTGAATGGGTTTTCCGGAATTTATAAATTTTACCCGATTCCGAGACGTGGGTCCGGGGGACGTTTTTGGAAATTTTCCTAATTTCGCGTATTAGCTTCGAACTTATTAGCTGTTTTGATTTCTTAAAGTGATATTTACATTATACAATCGAATTGAATAGATTTGGGCCATTAGGAGTCGGATACTCGTGGCAAGAGCGTGGTTTTGAGTTGAGTAAGAGCAGTCGAGGTAAGTGGCTTGCCTAACTCTGTGTTGGAGACTTTCCCTTAGGTTGTTTTGACACTATTTGTTGATTGGGCGCCGTGTACGTGAGGTGACGAGTACGTACACGGGCCATTGTTGTTAAAATTCCGTTTTTCTTCACATGATACAAACCATTTTACTCATATATCACTGTTTATTTCACTATTTAGGTAGTCTAGATTAGGAATAAGCATGTCTACCTGTTCTTATTTGAATTTCCCTTAATTGCTACTATGTGCACAATGTTTAGGTAGTTCTATCCCCATTCTTGCCTTTGATTTTCCTGAAATGTTTAAATAAACTGTATCTGGTATTCATTTGCATTGCATATTTAAATTGGGACTATGGACGAGATTCCGGGAGCTTTCCCCTTGTACTACATTGCATATTTAAATTGGTACTACATACGAGATTTCGGGAGCTTTCCTCCCTGTACTGCATTGCATATTTAAATTGGGACTCGGACGAGATTCCAGGAGCTTTCCCCCTATACTGCGTTGCATATTTAAATTAGGACTTGGGGCAATATTCCGGGAGCTTTCATCCTTTACTGCATTGCATATTGGTTACTGTGAGATATGTTGTGCTGAGTCGAGGGCTCCCTGTTGCTACTTTCTTTTAGCTCATTGTTTCTACTATTTTGCCTTAGCTTATTATATCTCTCTGTTCAAACTTTAAATTGTTTTACTATAAAAATCAAGTAGAGCCTTAACCTGACCGCGTCACTACTTAAATGGGGTTAGGCTTGGCACTTACTGGGTACCAATTGTGGAGTACTCATGCCCTTTCCTGCACATATTTTTCATGTGCAGATCCAGGTACCAGCATTCCATTTCTTGACTAGGAGTCACTTAGCAGCTTCGAGGAGACCGCGAGGTAATTCTGCCGCGTCCGTAGGATCCCATGAGTCCCCTGCTACTCTAGTATAGGCATAGATGACTTAGATTCTGCTGATACTTCATTGTATAGAGCCATTTTTGGTATAGAGCTTGCGACTGTTGTGACATTCCGGGTTTTGGGAAGTGAAATTTGTACAAGCCGAGCAGCTGTGTTATGTGTCTTCTTCACTTTTCTATTTCATTTATTATATTGCATTAACTTTTATGAAAATTTAGGCTTACCTAGTCGTAGAGACTAGGTGCCGTCACGGGACCGTATCTCACTTTTATGCGATCCAAAAAGTCAAGTCCAGAACCAAGGTTAAGCCAAGTGTGTAGAAATGTGCGATGCGCACAACTAGATGAAGTGCGGACGCATCTCAGTTTTATGCAACGGCAGAAGGCCATGTTGACTAGTCAAGCTCAGAGTGCGGACCGCACTCAGAATTATGCGGCCGCACAACCTCCGCAGGGGCATTTTTGTCTGATATTTTCAGCTTAGTATAAATAGGACTTTTTGTCATTTTAGGTTAAGTTTAGTTTTGTAAGAGCACCTATGTCGTTTTCTTTACTGCTTTAAGTAATTTTGTACCAGATTTGTCTCCAAACACTAGATTTTCATCCCATAATTAATTAATATGGATTCTATCTTTATTTCTTCTTTAATTTCTTCAATTTTCATGAGCAGCTGAATTTCTAGCTAGGGTTGTGACCCAACCCTAGTGTAGGTATTTGATGGGTGTTTGAATTAGGGCTTGTTTGTGATTGGGTTAGTGATATTTAGCTTAGTTCTTGCTTGAACTCGAGGATTAGTGGTTGCAAACACTGATTCATGCCTAATTGACTTAGCCTCTACTTGAGAAAGAGAGACTAAGTATAGGAAAACTTGTCTAACAAGAAATTGGGGTTAACTCAAGAAATTGATATCCCCAATTAAAGGGTTGAATCTAGATTTAGTAAGATCCGACTTGAGCTATTATCACTTGTATTGTGCAATACCCATTTTGACTTGAGAAAGCCGAATAAGGCAAAATCACTCAAACTACCGAGAGGTATAGTGTGAGTATCCAAGTGTGATTGCTATATTACGAACCCGACCAATCAAACTTACCCTGGAGTTTACAACCCATTAGGTAGCCACCTAGGTGGAAGTCACGACCCTAGATCCTTTTATAATTTGAAAAACAACTTAAAACCAAAAATGTTGTCCCTTAGTTTTATACTTGTAAAATATAGAACAAAATACGTAGAAGTAGAACAACAACCAATATTGTGGAAGTGTAATTTGAGTCAAAACATACAATCAAACTAGATATACACCTAATCCCATATTCTAACTCCTTGTGGATTCGATCCCGACCTTCGTTGGGTTTATCATTGGATCGACCGCCTCACTACTTAATTGTGGTGTGGGTTTGGATGAGATCAGCCCCGTAATAGATCAGTTCGAGGCATGAGGATAAGGTACCAAGTTTGGGATTTGAGCTACCTGTCGAGATCGAGACAAATAGTGATCGAGACTAAACGGGATAGACATTGAGCAAGATCGAAGATAGTATAATAACAGAAAGGCGATATATATGTGACTGGTCGAGGATCATGGCGGAAATCTTGGAACGAATCAAATCAAGGACGGTTATTTAGCTAAACATGGGATTACCTTCTATAATTAGAATTGTACCATAAGTAGAATTCCTCTACTATATATAGGGATTCTAATTATTTGTAAACCATATAACTTTCTCATTATCAGAGCAGTACAATACTATTCTCTTGTTCATCAGTTTACTTCATACTCATAACTTTGCTATCGGTCAGTTTGGGAGTTGTAGCTTGAGGGTTGCTTTGCATTTCGTTACTGATTTGCTTAATTTTACTATCAATTTCCATTATTAATCATCATATTTATCAATTCGTATTAGGTGAAATCATGTGTCCCTATAACCACTTATAAGTTTGATTGTTATCCAATTTTAAGGGTAAACAAAGCAAATTCTTCTCTGTCCTTTTCTTTTTACCCTTTACAATTTTATTTTCGATTAAGATTGAATAGAAACCTACAAATATAACATGAGACAGTAATCACGAAACCACCGAGAAGTCTTCTTTAAAACCTGTCTTTTATTTACAATGACATATATTTTTTTTCAGGAATGCTTGAGTGCAAGCTCAGCGTCGAGTCGAGGGAAGTGAGCATGGATATGAGGAGACAAGACCCAAATCGATGGGCCACGACGGGCACTCGGTATCTTACTCAATCGAGTACCAAAGTAACATATCTTTATTATTATACTATCATTGGTAAATGGTCCAAAAGGGTCGTCATGAGATAATCAGAATAAAACATAAGGGAATACTAGACATAGGACGACCTAACATGATATAGAAATCTATAAATGTGATATACGGGCCTATAAGGCCGACATGATCATTTGTAAACTCAAAACATAGGACGACAAGGCAATACAAGTATCCATATACCTGACATCCATATACAAGCCTCTAAGAGTACATAAACATCATAAAGATCGGCACAAGGCCCCACCATACCAGTCAATACATGTCCAAATCATACTGACCATATAGGCAACTCCGGAGCAAGTGGAGTGCACCAACACCTTTCGGTGAGCTGATAGCCTACTAGGAGGACTGTCAACCTATCTTTCAGGACCTACGAGCATGAAAGGCAGCATCCCCAGGCAAAGGGACGTCAGTACAAATAAGGTACCGAGTATGTATGGAATGAAAAGTAGTATATAAACGACATGAAAGAAATATGGAGTAAAGTACTCAACCTGTAAGTCTGAATAGCTCTGTGAAACATAAAACGCTTATAAAGTCATGCATGTGCATGTAAATGTCATATCATGCATAGGTATATGCGTACATAACATCATCAAGCCTCTAAGGGCATCACGTCATATCATCTCGCCCTCTGTGGACAGAATCATCAACATATACCAACTGATTAGGTGGTGGTGCGTATATAACGCCATAACCTTTCCCCATATACATATACTATATGCGCATATAACACCATCTGGTCATGGGTCAATATACATGTATAAATGAATGCAATGCATAATAAGTAAGTCAATAAGATCACCCAAAATGTCTTGAGACTTGTGAACAGACGATATGATAGTAGGACATATGGGGAATCAAGAACATGGGCAACCCTAATACTTCTAAGAATATAACCATTCGTGAAACTTGTGTGCTTGCTCGTTTCGTTGTGTCATATGGATCATACCAAAAGGAAAGAAGGGATAGCCTTTACATACCTGTATGATCTCTTCCTTATTACTCAACAAAGATCAACACAACTTCTTTCATCTACAACAAGTGAAATGATATTGTCGTAAACATATAATGATGTACCATCGTATTTGGCTAGTCGTATGGCTTAAGGAAAATCGGGCAGCAACTCCCATATTTTTAATACATCCCAAAGACCACTAAGGGTCATCAACGTCCCAACAACAAAAACTATAACAAACAATAGCAACAACAACAACAATATAATCCAATATGAGTTTCTCCGATTATTAACAGTCATATTGAGCAGCAAACTCGTTTTTACTCATAGCAAGATATAACTTGAATCCAACTCTTATTCCATAAATAAGTTTACGACCTTCAAAACATCATTCTTATATGTACCATATTATTTCTAGTTTAAAACATCCACAAAATGCCTTCCAAAACAACCTAGCCAAAAAGACAGTCATATCACATGTTCTTCCAAGTGCTATCTAATGGTTTTTCACTCAAACAACACAACCAACACACGATTAACCTTAGACACAATCAAGAAGATGTTATAAATACCTTGGAAAGAAGCTAACACTCGAAACCATATCTCAACTTAGCTCACAATAGCCCTTAATCACACCACAACATCATACAAGCATTCTCTTGAAGTCTTTAACACCTTTGGTGATGATTTGAGTTGATTTCCCTTGAGTTTTGTTCTTGGGATCTTGGACCATTTCTTGGAGAGCTTGAGAGTGTTTTTGTGTAAGTAATATATTTATTTTTGACGCGATATAAGGGGATAAAACCACTTATAAGCCCACCGCTCAATTCTCCAACCAGGTGGGTAAGCTGCCCGCTTGGCAGCTTGAGCAGTGCAACTTCGGACACTTGTATCTCTCAACTCCGATATCGTATTGACAAACAGTTTTTAGCATTAGAAACTCGACACATAGGGATATAATCACAGATATTTATCTCCCTATAACTCTAAAAGTATTGGGAGAAAACTGTGTCGCAACCTGGCCTATAAACCTGCCAATTTCTCCGAAGTGTGGCAACATGACTTGGCGACCCGACTTTAAAAATCCATATTTCTCTAGTCCGATGTTGTATGAATAAATGGTTTGGATAGTTGGAAACTAGGTTCCAAGTCCCAAGAAATACCTCATATAAGACATTAAATTTATTGCTCAAAATGCTTCATTACAAGGTAAATCCTTAGTCGGTTTTTCCGCAACTTAAATCCGATTTTTCTCAAACTTTATATTTCATATCCAAACATCATATATAGTCATATCATGAATTTAAGATCATTTAATCATGATTAACAAGTATAATATTCATCTTAACTTACTTAAGACTTCGGTAAACCTTTCTTATCCTTGTAGAAGAATTTCGTCCTTTTTGAGTTTACATAAGATAATCCTACACTGACAGTGACATCTGAAGTATGGGGTGTAACAACATTGAATCAATTTATATACTTTTAAGGAGTATCTCATTTCCGATCTTACATCAATTGACGTACGACATACTTTTACGTACAAAAACATGGGGTGTAACATCATTCCCCCCTTTTGAACATTGGTCCTTGAATGTTGAATGATGTACTTATCATTCTCATAACCTATATCTCTTGAAAATAATTTAGTACTCTCCTTGCCATCTAGGAAACTATTCTGTGAATAAATTCAAAGGCCAGGGCTTTCCCCCCTTTAGGCCTCTTTCTCACACCACGAATTGTGGTTGGAATTCTTCCAATCTCGTAACGTTTGCTACATTCTATCATGCAGTCTATATGGCGTTGTCCTTGTATGTGCGCCTATGCGACTCTTCTCTCCCTTTTCCTCCAGGTTTTAGCCAATCTATAGGCCTCACTTTGTGAACATATACAGAACTATGACAAGATGTCCCTCGGAGCAATAGTCGTAAGTACCGTACTATAAAACTTACTTAGGTTTATTATTACCGAGGTTTGCTACCCAACTCCAGGTTACTCTCTCACTGCTTATCCCATATGTGTAAATCTAAGTCCTTTAATGCTTCCTTATTACTACTCATCTAAAGTATGGAATCATAACCTCCTCTCATACTTTGGAATTTATATCCATCTATTGTTTATTCACCTTAATGTTGATCTATCTCTACCACTGACAACATGAGACCTCTTACGTAATACATTGTCACTAGGGCTCACGTCTCATCAGGGAACATCTAAAGTGATATTCCCGATCCACCTAGAGGTGATATTATACTTCAATAACCATATTTCATAGCATCCCAACGTGATAAATATTATAAGGGTATTCTAATCCCATGCAATTCATGAAATCCCTTTTCTTTAAATCATTACTCAATCGAAGGCCCAAACGTCATCCTTTTATCTATCACAATTACACCCTTATTCTACTACCAGGGCAACATTTCATCTCTTCTAAGTACTTATAGTCTTAGACTCCTTTGCATTACGTATATACCAAGCTTTCTATAACTTACGGAAACCATCAACTCTCTTGTTTTGAGGGGCTTAATCTCGATGCCTTACCTGTTCTCGTCACCTTCTCACTTACCTTTTCATACCTTTACTATTATCTACCTAAAACCATGTCGCTCTATCGTACTTTATCTTGCGACCTACACATATCTATTTATACTACTCGCAATCTTCCTTTAAATTGCTAGCAACATAGATTTCCTTTCGTGCCTTCTCAGTTGTCTTTAAATGTAAGCAATGACTTTTCCTGGTCGTTCTGCCACTTGTTGCATGAAAACTTGACTTATCTTGTTACCCACGAAAACTAGAATTTCCATAACTCATATGATCTCAAATATCACCTTTGAGTTTTACTTCCCGTTCATTAGCCATGATGGTGCCATTTCTTATGGAGTGTATACAATATTGTAGTGAGACTATTGTTATAGGACCAGTTATCCTTTATGTCGTTATGCTTAAGTTGAAGCCTTCTTCCTTATTCCTCAGCTGGTCTTTCAGTGTAGTACTTATGAAGACCTTCTGGCTCTTGTAAAGTTGCGAGTTAGTTATATTGTATACCCGATGGAATTTTGACGTCCTCCCTCGCCTATAATTATCCGTAGTTACTTATCTCCATTCCCTTGTGCTTATAGGGTTGCTTCTGAACTGATATTTTTACTGTCTTCCCAGTGGCACTCTCTTTTATTTCCATAACATTCATATGGTACCTTTAACTACCCCAACTCCTATCTCAATATATCTCAAGTATTACAATGTCATAAATACAAGGTTGAATTCACTATATGAGGCTTTGCTATGTTTATCTTGCACGATCTGCTGATTTTTCTGTAACTTGTCTAGCCAAACTAGATTCTTACTAAATCAACTACAAACTACTCGTTAATCAATTCTTATATCTATATTCCGTGTAATCCCTCTTGGGTTATTTTCTTTTCCTAAACGTGCCTCTCACAATGGCTCCTTATATATCTTGTATTCATTCGCACTTATTTATCAACAACATCTGGGCGAGAACCCTTACTGAATCTCCTTGCCATCGTGTTTGTGTAATGTTCTGGAGTCGTAACCTAACTAGGGTGTTTACCTAGAAAACAGTAACTACAATTATGTTTGATTATATGGTTCTAAAAATATGTAATTTATTTTAGTGCTAGTTGTTAAGAAGTTGATACTAGGTGTAAATGAGATGAATGAATTAAAGCTGATAGGAAAGCGAGAAATAAGCAAACCAGACTGCCTCGAATCGGAGGCACGGAACTGGCCTAAGTGGGTCCTCGAGGTCGAGGCTCGGGGTTAACGGTAGATGATCGATGAAGCTATAGAGTTATGTGGGCCTCAAAGTAGACTATATATGATCAATGATGAGCAATAAATGAAGAACAATGAATGTAATGTAATGAATGTACGTAAAAGGATCAATAGAGAGAAAATAGGGAGTATTTGAGTTAGAGAGTAGAGAATATTCTTGTTCCTTGTATTGAATCTCGTGTGTACAAAAAATGATGAGGGTCCCCTTTATATAGGAGGGAAAATCCCAACATAGTACATAAGCATTTATTACAAAGGGGGATAGCTGGTACAACTATTCATTGATCCAGCATAGACTCGTACTATTTTACAGGCCTTGTCAGCCCTAGTTACATGTCCTCGGGAACCCCGTGCTTTCCCATTACAGACCTCGACCTTCTTCTCGCTTCGAGGTGTACCAATCCCTTGGTACCACCACTCGAGGAGCTATTCTCAAAGTCATATCTCGGATCCATCCCCAATGCTATAAGAAACCTCGAAATCCGTCAAGCCTGATTTCGATCGCATACAGATAGTCCCCGTGTTTCTTGGAATGAGAAGACAAGAAACGTTTTGAATTCATTACCCTTTAATAATTCCATTACTGCATCACCCGTGCCATATAAAGTGACTGACGAGACAGAGGGGGACCTAGAGGGTCGTGTCCATACGGCTACTAAGGAGCCTCTGCATTGGTTACAACAGTTATTGCCCTTTGGCTTTCTATAACGTGCACGGAGACTCTCTATAAATACTCCTCCCCTTGCTTCTTCTTTCATATCATGCCTATAGTTCTCGAAAGATTTATCCCTACTTCTTTCTCGTATTCTCTTTCTGATCATATTTTCTTTCCTCTTTCGCGATTCCCAGAGGGACGAAAATGGCGAAGACTTCTTCCAGCGTTTCCCAAGCCAAAAAACCATCCTGTCATTCACGATTGTAAAAGGAGAAGGATATGGAACCCCCTCATCTCGAGGATTGCATTCCCGGAGCGTGCGTGATAACCTCCGATTTTAATATCGAAAAACCTTCTTCGAGACCAGGGTGATGCGAGCTCATGTCCCGATATATCAGCTTGATCTCGGACATCGAGAAGGTGAAAGCAGACTGTCAGTGGGGGAGCTCCGTGCTGGTAAAGATTCCTTCCCGGGAATAGGAAATTACCACATACGAGGTCGGCTTCCTGAGTGTGTACACTTATCCTTTTACCCTTGTCCCGGTGGGGCCATCGTCGCCCCCAATATACCCTGTCATTCTTGACTTCTGTGAACGGTATCAAGCGACCCTTTGTCGGATACATGTGTCATTCTGGCGCATCATATATATGACTAGGAATTTTACTAACACGGTCGAGGGAATGCCTTTTACCCTCGACCACTTAATTAGAATGTATAGCCCTCGACTTTTTCATGGTGGCCTGATTAAACTTCAACGTCGGGCCTCGAGGGACTTTTCTACGTGTACTAACGAGGTCAGGGACAGAGGATGGATGAGCCACTTTGTCCGAGTTAGGACTATGTGTAAAGACCCGTAAAATTTCTTGTTTAAAATAATGCCCGAATAAGTCCCCGAGTTGTTATAATTGTAGAAATTCTTAAAAACGGACCTTGATTGTGTAAAAGTACCCCGGGATTTGAAAGAACAAAATTTTCCAGAAGTTTGGCGTTATGCGACGCACTATGCGTTCGCATAACGGGTATGCGAACCGCATAATGGTCGCATACCTGGGCAGGCCACTGCCCAACTTGAGGACAACTATGCGGTCCATTATGCGATCGCATTTCGGTTCTGCGGATAACATAGTTGTCACATTCTTGCCCTTTGATTTTTGTGAGGGAGGTTATGCGACGCACTATGCGATCGCATAACGTGTATGCGGACCGCATAGTGGTCGCATACCTGCACAGTGTATTTTTAAGGTTGGCCCATTTGGAGGGCCATTCTGCGGTCGTCTCTGCGGACCGGATGTCAGGAATGCGATCGCATTCCTGACCGCATACCTGTGTCGGGCTCCTAATTTTTCTAATTTTAAAACCCGACCCCCTGTTCATTAAAACACCCCACCCCTTCATTTTACCCAGTCTTCTGAACAAAATAAAGAGAAGAAAAGGGGAGTTCTTGAGAGAGAAAGTGGTTCTTCCATCAAAGTGATTTTTCAAAGTCCCTCAGGCCTGATATTTTGAGTAATCTCCTTCTTCCTCATTCTAGCAGGTAAAGGTTCCCAACCCATTCTCCATTAATTTTTTGATTTTAAACAAAGGGGGGATTAGCATGAATTGATTCTTGGAAATACTAACTAAGTCCTTGCATGCATGTTTAATAATGGTGTTAATCTAGTAAGAGGGAGTGGTTTGGGGTAAATTTCACAAAGACGGGGTTGGTAATCTAATGGGGTCACATAGTGTTTGGCAAAATATTTAAGAGAGTCCGAATTGCATGCATGACTTCCAATTCTAAGTTGAATATATCTATTTGTGAACTAGATTGATGGTACTAGTCGGTTCGGTGATTTGTGAGTAAAAGTTAAAAAGGGGATTTTGACTCCAGGTATGTATGGCTAACTTTAATCCTTGTAAAATCCCTCTTGTTGTGGTAAGCATACGTATGTGTACTTATATGAAAATATGTGAATTGACTGTCTAGTTGATTTCTACCCCACTGTGTTAGATGAGATTTTGAATTGTGACTTGGCGTGCCTACTTTATTATGTGCAAAGATGGTAGTTGTTTAAAGTTATTGATATGAAGCATTTTAAATAACTTGAACGGTTATTGCAACACCTTATGCATAAATTGATGCTTGATGAAAGTTTGGGGTGCCTTGAGCCCAAGTAAATGAATTGTTAAATGTGAATTTGTGATCCTTGAAAGGAAGGCCCTTGTGATGAAATTGTTGGGTGTTGTTGTTAAATTTGGAATCCTTGGAAGGAAAGTTCTTATAATGAAATTGTTTGTTGTTGTTGCTATTGTGATGAAATTGTTGGTGGTGTTGTTTTTTAAATATAAATTGTCAGGCGGGGTCGGGTTGCGCGCCGCAACACGAAGTAATAAGGTGTGGGTTGTGGTGATAAGGGTGCAAATTGTCAGGCGGTGTCGGGTTGCGCGCCGCAACACAAAGTAATAAGGTGTGGGTTGTGGTGATAAGGGTGGTCGAGGTAATAAGGGTGGAAAAGTGATCGTTATCACTATTGATATGAAAATTATGAAACTCGTGAACATGGTGGTGTTGAAAAGGGAAAAAGGAGAGATTGTAAAATTGTTGACTTTGATAGTCTCTTTCTGTGTGTTTTGATTGTTGGTCCTATTGCTGTCCTTTTCTTATCTATATATCGGTTGATTGTACTTGGGATAAAGTCATTTCATACATACTAGTACTATTCCACAGTACTAACGTCCCTTTTTTCGGGGGCGCTACATCTTTTATATGGATGTAGGTGGTCCCAGAGAAGGTAACTCAGCCCGCCGTTAGTGGTACCTCCTCTTCATATCTGCAGCTGTGTGGTGAGCCCCTCTTCTCCTCGGGGCCGTGTGTGGATGATACCACCCTCTTTTGTTTATGTTGTAAAGGTATAGCCGGGGCCTTGTTACCGGCAGATTATGTAAAATCCCTAGTATTCGTAGAGGCTCCGTAGACATGATGTGGGTGTATGTATGTATTTTTGGGCAAGAAATGGTACGGATCGGAATGGTGATCCACGTTGGTAAATGTTTATGTATTTTGTAAGTATTTGGTATCATATGTTGGTAATGATAAAAAGTAGAAATGAATTCAAGTTGTAAGTTTATGCGTAAGTTATAAATGGCTATTTTACACGAATAATGTATCTTGAAATCACGGGGTAATGCGTGGGATAGGAAAGGAAATTCCAGGTCCGTTTGGCTGGGGTCCTCCAGTTGAGCGTCGGTCGTGTCCCTCAGTTTTGGGGCATGATACTATGGACCTGATTTTCACGGAATGGACGCCGTTTCCCGAAACGTGGAATATGAAACGTAAGTGCATATGTCAATGAGATTTCTTTCCTTCTCCTTTGGACTAATTGCTCTACGAACTGACTTTTGTCATTGTTGCAGCTATTGCGGTGTACCCTGGTTCAGTTAAAAGTCTATCGGAGTGGATCTGCCAGCTAGATTTGGTCTTCCCATATATTAAGCGCATGTGGCGCGATCTGTCAGTGGGCTGATAGGAAGCGAAGAATCATGGTAAGCTATTTCCCTTGTTGTAATTATGTTTTTCCGGAGAGGCATTACTGATCACATCTCGGAAGGAACTGATCCCGCGGAGGTGCTCGTGGGAAGAGAAAACCTGGCTGTCCCGCATCTTTCTGAGCCGCCAACCATCAAGCTGGAAGTATCTAAACCGGACTCTGATGCAGCAGGTGCCCAGTCTAGGGCCAAGGGGCTCGTTGGAGATAAATCGGACGACGTCCCCGGGCTGGATGTTAGTTGAGATGCCTCCCGAGCTGATATGCACTTGATTGTTGGGACATAGGTGCCTAGTTCTCAAGTTCCTCATAGGCGAGGGAAGGCCCCGTCTGTTCCATCCGGGGTCATCGATGTGAACGACTTCCCCCCCCCCCCTCCTCCGGAGCCGACTTTTTCTTCGGGCCAATTGCAGGATTCCCGTAATAGAGAATTTCTTGATGCAGGGGAGTCTACCTAAAGAAGAGAAGTGTTTGAAAGGCTGTATGCTACAGCTGAGGATAATTCCAAACTCGACGCCTCATTCGTTTTCAGTGAGCTCGATAGACTTTGCGGGAAGGTAGTCTTTTGCAAGTTTTACTACGTGTCTCAATCCCCATCCCTCTCATTATGTTTCTTCCATGCTTTCAAGCCAAGGTGCTTTATGATCAAACCTTCGCCAAGTTTCAAGCCGAGTTGGCTTACTATGAAGGTGAGTGTAGGAGGCTTACTTTAGAGGCTAACGAGCTTAGAGATTGCTTCGCTGAGAAATAAGGGGAACTCCGCAGCCTCCGGGTTTGTTTGGAGGCGGCGTCCAGAGAGAGGAATTGCCTTGTTGAGCAGGTGACCTAACCCTCTCTTTTTTTTAATTACTCACCTTATTATGATGTCGTAACTCCCCTGGGCTATTTTTTGCAGTTTGAGAGAAAAGACATTTTAACGAAGGAGGAACTCCGAGCCCAGGGTGCCGAGATTCTCGAACTCAAACGGCACGTGAGTGAGATGATCGCCGAGAGAGGCACTCTCCCGGGGAAGGTGACCTTGGTCAAGAATCAACTTTATGATGCTAGGTCGGAGTGTGACAAGTACAAAGATCGTCTTGACGAGTCAGCCGCCGCGCTATCCTCAACTAGAGCTGAAGCCGAGGCGCTTATTTCCTCGTATAAAGAGGATGTTGTTGCTGAAAATGCTCAGGCTAGGAAGGTGTCCGAAGGGGATGAGTTGCAACTAACCCGAGCTGTGGAACATGCTCGGTGGAAATCTCAGAGGCAGGCTCTCGAGAATATTCGCATCGGGGGCATCGATCTGACTGCCGAGATCGAGAGGGTGAAGCCCCCGGAAGAGGATGTTGTTGCCATGCTTACTTCTGAAGGTGAATCGATTGACGACTCGGAAGACGATGGAGATGAAGGCAGGATTCCCGAGGGAGAAAAGGTCGTTGGAGACCCCGAGGCTGAGGGCATGACCTCCCTGGAGCCGTTGAAGGCACGAATCCGGTGATGGATTAGGGCTATGTTTGTTTCTTTTTTGTACGGGATTTAGACATGAATCCTATAAATATTCTTCTTCAATCCTTCCATATACAGAAGGAACCTTCCATTTTTCATCATTTGTTGTTTTCGCCTTTTCCTTTTTCAATAGATAGTAATGTTCAATCGGTCGCAACGATCGAGAAATTTGGCCATTCGGGTTTCAGTTCCCCAATCGAGCTTTGAATTGTGCTCTTTCACCTTTAGGTCTTTAAAATTAGCCTCGAGGCCTTTCTGAGCTGGCGTTTAGGCTTTCAAACATGGGTCAATGCGACCTTTAATTGGCTCGTAGGCTTTTTAATGTCGGTCCGAAGGCTCTCGTGCGTTTTGCCCTTAGGCACTTTTGTTAACTGTTTCGGGCTCAGTCCTCGAGTCCAATTACGGCTCGAGTTCATCGACCCTCAGGTTTTTATTTAGCCCTGAGGTCTTTTGATGTCGGCCTGGAGGCTCTTATGCATTTTTCCCTTAGGCATTTTTGTTAACCATTTCGGGCTCAGTCCTCGAGTCGAATTACGGCTCGAGCTCATTGACCCTCAGGTTTTGATTTACCCCTGAGGCATTTTGATGTCTGCCCGGAGGATCTCGTGGGTCAATATGACCTTTAGTATGATTATATTATTCCTCGTTAAAGCCTTTGAGATTTGCATTCGTCCAACTCTTCGATGGTTCATTAAGAACCTCGATTATGAGTCGTTATGCGACGGTAAATGGGCACCTCGGAAGGTTTTGCCCTATGGTTGAACTGTTTCAAAGCTTTTTCATTAATTGGAGCTGACATGAAAATGATCGAAGCTCTTTTGCTTAAGTCGAGAGTAGTGTGTTTTAACTGGTTCTTTCCGAAATAATTTGGAAGGATTTGATTTTATGGCAATGATCGGGCGTCCCCGAATCACATTAGTTTGGCCAGAACCTATCGATCGGAGTCGTAGTGTTTGGCCGGGGCCTTTAGCCCCCGAATGATGTGTCCTTGGCATCTACATTCGAGGGTATGCCTTTTTAGGGGTCTTACAAATTCGAATATATAGCCTTGGCTTTGAAATCGGGATTGGGCCTTGTATGATTTGGATATGCCTTAATCGAGGTCTTACAATCTTGGTCATGCACGTATGGCTTATAGTTTTGATTGTGTCCTTAGGACTTGCGGTCTTGAAATTGGTCTTGCAGTGCTTTTGGGCTCGAGGTTACCCATTTGGGATTTTACTGCCTCACTGTGTTTTTGGCGTCAGTCCTCGAGTGTTCTAGAATTTTTTGGCTCTAGAGTCATTACTTGTGGTGAGAAATTCACTTGAAAGCGCAAAACTCTGCATAAAAGGTGTTTCTTTGATTATTCGGCATATGTGTACATACTTCTCGCTGTTGAGAGCTCGATTATCCTATGAGGGCACAGTTCACTGGACCGTTTGGCCCGTTATATTATTTTCCTATTGAGGCTTTCTTTGGTAGTTTTTCCGACCAACGAAGAGGCGACCTCCCGAGGGAAATGCTCCCCAATTTTCAAGGTTGATTGGAGGGGAGCCATAAATGCTTGATTGAGCTCTCCTTGGGTAGCGCATATATGTTGCCTCGTTAAAAAACTTGCCGGTAAAACCATTTATAGGGATAAAACCCGATCGAAGGAAAAGAGTGCAATGTATGCTTTTGAATCCCAGAGGTCTTTTGGAACGGACGTTTGTATGATGTCTTTCGCCAGGTATCTGCAGAAGTTTTAGCGCAGAATATGTGAGTGAAATGGGGAGCATAGTCTTACCTCAGCGACAGCAGCATCTGACCATATATACGTTCAATGTTGCTTCGGGGACCGTCACCTTCCGTGGCGCCGATCCTGTATGGTTTTTTACCGATTATTCTAAGGACGCGGTACGGCCCTTTCCAACTTGGACCTGGCTCGATCCTATGTAATTGAGGTTCCGAATGTTTAGGGCGACCTCTCTTAGGACAAAGTCTCCAACTCCGAAGTGTCGTAGGATGACTTTGCCTTTGGGTGGTCGTTAAGACCAGCGACGCTCCTTGTTTTTTTATCTATTAGCTCGAGGTCTGCAGTCACGACCTCGTTGCTCGAACTCTCAGTAGTATGCCGGACTCTGGCATTTGACCTCACTACTCCGACTGAGGTAAGGCCTTGGGTCCATCCACCAGAAAGGATGTCGTTTCTCCTATGCTCAATTATGGAGTTGTCCGATACACCTGTAGGATCTTTTGCCCTTTCTGACTCCTTCTTAACGATGGTCTAGTTCGTGGACTTGGCCCGATCATTAGTACGAGGGTGGTAAGGCATCAGCAGGATCCCCCGGGCTTTGTGATTCTGGAGGGGCTCTGCTTCCAATGAATTGCTTCATATTGTCGCAGGTTATTTCAGAGCGGACCATTATCTGTTGTGTGGGTCGGACCTTTGGCGTCGTCGAAATCGTGTATGGTACCATACTGAGTCAATGGATTATATTTCCCCTTTATTTTAGAAGGCTTGCACTTACACCCATTTTGAGAAATAGCTAGTCGCAAAATAGAGTAACTCTAGCTTTACCTGTCATTGTTGGTAGAGGCCCAACGATGTTCGCCCTCCATTTCGTGTATGGTCGCGTCAACGAGACCGTTCCGATCATCTTTCCGATCGGGGAATAGGTGCCAGGATGACCTGCGCAAGTACCTTTGTCTATTTTTCGGAGCTCGTGATCTATGTCACTTGTTTGCTAAGTAAGAATCGAGTTGCTTTAGTCCGCAGGGCCCTCAGTTCTTTCGGGTCTTCGGGTAACTTCTCACTCCTCAAGTATTTGTTATTTGCGTTCCTGTCACGACCCGAAATCCCACCTTCAGGCCGTGAATGCGAACGTTGAACCCGCTAGACAAGCCAACGTGTAAAATTACACTATCATCTTAACACGGAAGTAACAAAAATAACTAGAAACAATTTATAATTTTCAACAACAAAAGTAGATAGATTTCGAGACTAAGTGATAACGACAAAATACAATCCGTCGCAAGAATCCCAGAACCTGGAGTCACTAACTCACGAACTGTCTATAAGAGTGCTAAATACAAAGTTTGAAGAAAATAATACATGCACTATCTCATAACTAGGGGATAAACAAGACATGATAGGAAAAATAGGGATAAAGGAGTCGCCAAGGCCCACGAACGTCTACGGGTCTACCTCGAAATCTTCGGGGTGGACTGAAGGATACTCCCTCTAACGGTGTCCACTGGGTCCGGCTGCGAGATCTGGACAACATAAAGAAGTGTAGGTGTATCATCAGTACAACCGACCCCATGTACTGAGTAAGTGTCGAGCCTAACCTCGGCCGAAGTAGTGACGGGGCTAGATTTGACAACGATAAACTACCGGTACAGTTCTGCAAGATATAGCACAGACAAACGTAGGAATAACCAGATAAGCATGGGATACGGGAGCACTTAATGGGGGTAACAAGTGAGAGATAAGAACAATTAATTAACACATAGGAGAAAGCAAGAGAGCAAATTAACAAGAATGCTAACGTAACAAATATAAATGCGAGCAATGTATGTAATGGCACGGCATCACCCTCGTGCTTTTACTCTCTTCCTCACAATGTGATGTATGATATAAGATAATATAAATTATGACACGGCATCACCCTTCGTGCTTTTACTCTCTTCCTCACAATGCAATGTATAATGTGAGGCAATATAAATAATGGCACGGCATCAACCTTCGTGCTTTTAATCAATGTGAATCATGGCACGGACTCAACCTTCGTGCTTTTAATCAATGTGAATCATGGAACGGAATCACCCTTCGTTCTTTACACTCTTCCTCACCAAAACAAGGACAACTATCAAATGGCAAGGAATGTAGCATAGTGGCAATACACATCATAATCACCCAGCAAGGGGAAAATATCAGTCAATATCATAACAATTGCCCGGCAAGGGTCTCATCTATAACCAATCCTTTCAATTGTATCTCTTAACCAATTGGGTCCTCAATAGAACCATCATATCCCAAGTTTATCCACAAGGATTTTCAACAAACTATCAACTTCCAAGTAGAAACAATTTCATAATACAATGAATATGGAAGTAATAACAAGAATTTCATCAAAATAGACTTACGGGCATGCTTGACACACAATGCATAGGTAATCGTCACCTCACCTATGCATTGAACATGATAAACACATAGAACATAACACACAATGCCTATTCCCTCACCAAAGTTAGGCAAGACACTTACCTCGTGTCCAAGAATAGCAATTCAAGCTTCTAACACCGCCTTTCCTTTTGAATTCAACTCCGAAACGACAATATCTAGACATTATTAACTTATTAACATCAATAATGACTCATTAATACAATCCCATAGCCTAATTATACAATTCCTAGCATTCTACCAAAAATCCAAAATTCAACCCCGGGCCCGCTTGATCCAAACACGAGGCTCGGACCAAAACCCGATTACCCATACCCCCACGAGTTCAAATATATCATTTTTTTTTAACATAAACCCTAACTCTACCCCAAAACCCCTAATTTCTACTTTGATTTTAGGATTTTAGGCCTAGATTCTAGTGGTTGTTGAAGAAAAATGGAAGAAAATGGAGTTGGAATCACTTACCTATGGAGCTATGGTGATGGAAACCTTAAAAATCGCCTAAGGGAAAGTGGGGAAGAAGAGGTTTGAGAAGAAGTGGGTTAAATCCCGTAATGTTTCTATTTTTGACAATTAAAAATCACTGGGCAAACTTTCCCTTCGCGTTCGCGGTCCACTGGCCGCGTTCGCGAAGGGTTAGCTGCTGGACCTACGTGTTCGCGGAGCCAGGGCCGCATTTGCGAAGGTCTGACTTCCTAGGCCTCCGCGTTCGCGAGCCTACGCCCGCGTTCGCGAAGAACAAAACCCCCATTCCCCCCGACCTCACCCTAAGCCTACGCGTTCGCACCCCTGGGGACGCGTTCGCGTAGAAGCACTGTCCAGTGCTCCGCGTTCGCGTCTCCCTCTACGGGTTCGCGTAGAGTAAAACCCAGGCCACCATAATTTACCCTTGGCCATGTTCACAAAAGGTATTACACCAGACACCAGCAAATCATCAAAACACCATATTTTTCACTACTTATGCACCCCGTTAGCTACCCGAAACTCAGCCGAGCCCTCGGATCTCAAAACCAAAAACACACATGACTCCCAAATCATCCTACAGACTTATTCAAGCATTTAAATCACCAAAATATCATCCAAAATCAATGAATTAAACCTCAAAACTCATAGAATTTTCTTCAAACTTCATAAGGTTCAATTATTCCAATTTTGATCCAAAACACGTCATTTCAAGTCCGTTTTACACCAAATTTCACATATAGCTCACATAACATATATTAAACCTGTTCCAGGCTCCGGAACCATAATACGGGCCCGGTAAAATAGTTTTCACATAAATATTCATTTTCAAAAACCTTTATATTTTTCAGAAAATAATTTTCTTTAAAAATTCATTTCTCGGGCTTGGGACCTCGGAATTCGATTCCGGGCATACGCCCAAGTCCCATATTTTCCTAAAGACCCTCCGGGACCGTCAAATCATGGGTCCGGGTCTGTTTACCAAAAATGTTGACAAAGTCAACTTTAATCAATTAATTATTAGAAATTTCATTTTTCATCAAGTTTTCACATAAAAGCTTCCCGGCTACCTGCCCGGACTGTGCACGCATATCGAGGTGAGATTAACGGAAGCTTTCGGGGCCTTAGAACACAGATTTAGCTATATTTATACAGGATGACCTTTTGGGTCATCACAGTTCCCCTTATCTTATGTTGGGCTGGCAGAGTCGGTCTTGGACAACCGAACGACCGCTCCAGGGAGCAGGTTATTGCTTTTGACGAGCTTTGATAGGGCATTATCCTCGCTGCTTTGCTTCCCGGATATGCAGGTCGGGGTTTATTCCATGAGATGTTGTTGCGTGACTTAAATCATGCTCCCGTTTCGTCTCCTTAGCCTTCGAAGCTCCCACTTGTCTGATTTGCTACCAAGGGGGAACCATATATTTCCCGGATGAATTCGGCTCCTGGACTTCGACCAATTTCAAACCTGCAATCATAGCCTCATACTAGGCTTCGTCGTTATTTGGTTCTATGATTTTTACAAGTTATCCGATCTCGCCGCCCGTGGGAGGATTCGGAGCTATGCCAAGCCCGACCCCTTTTATGTTCGAGACCCCCTAGGGGAACGAGATCCGTAACCTTTAAGGCACGCCTATTTTTAACAGAGGTTCTTCCTCCATTCGGGGCGCCAGGGTAGGCGCAAGCCGGCTACAAAACCCGCCAATGTTTGGGGCTCGGTAGCTGTCCAGGAACGATGTTCTGTAATGCGTTCTTCAAGTTTGACGGCTCAGTTAAGCCGGCCGGCCCGATAACTCGGGCCCATGCAATAGACATCGAAGCAAGTACATTGTTAAAACGCGAATTCGGTGGCATAAAAAGGAGGTTTTGACTTTCGGGATGTACCAGTTAAAATAGAAGCTAATATTTCCAAAAGAGGGTACCTTGTTTCTAGCGGGCAGGGAGTTGCGTACCCTGTTCTTGGCGAATGCCCTCTTTTTCCCGGGCGAAGGTCTTCTTACATGTGTCGCTAGTTTAAACCTAGGGCCGGCACCCCATCATTCGTGGTATATTCGACGGATGGGTGTCGTGTCTTTTGGTCCGAGAGGTGTATGATCAGGACAACTTACTTTAGTCCTTCAGTCGTCAATTTAGTTGCCCTCGAATGTGTGGTCTGAAACTAGTCTTACCGCTGCAATAGATATCTTTGTTTGCTCGGTCACAAATCCTCGAGGAACGTTGGCCTTGACGATGGTCGCACGGACGATGTGCTGCGGTTTCCCCGTTCCGCTCCTTTCAAGTTGCTTTTCTTCCTTGAGTGTGTTTTATGGCACGGCTGCCAACAAATTCTCGGAGGTATCCTTCACTGACTAGCTGGGTCGCTTCCTCCCGGAGCTGCCAACAATTTTCGGTCCTATAATCGTGCGTAACGTGGAATTCGCACACCAGGTTAGGGTTCCTTTGAGAAAGGTCTGATAAGATGGGCCTCGGCCACCTGGTGTCCCTGATTCCACCCATAGCCGCTACGATATCTGTGGCGTCAATGCCGAAGTTGCATTTGGGCGATAAGGGCATTTATTCCGGTTCCGGGTGCCTGTTGGTTCTGGCTTTGTTCGCTGATCCTTGAGGGGTTCGACTACGATCCACCCTTTGACTGATTCGGGACATGTCGCTTCCCATGGTGCCTCTCCGATTCTCGACATAAGGTTGATATCTTTCCTTGTACGACTTAGGTTCTCTCTCCGGGAACCTTGATTATATCCGCTTCACGAGCCCCTCGAGTGTCCTCATAACAGTGGGGTTGGTTGTTGCTTCACTTTTACACAACCTCTCTGGCAGCCGCCGGGTTCGAGATCCTTTGATGGTTTTGTAGCTGGGTAATTGCTGCTTGTTGCGCTTGTAACATTTCGAAGATCGTGCGGAGCCTGACTCCTCCTTCCCTTCGTGCGATAGTTCCCTACGCCTCGTGCCGATCCTCTCGGCGCGCGCTCCTGCCGGTGTGAGAGATGACATCGTCATGTTGGTCGTTGCACGAGTTCGTGCCCATGGGAGTCAGCTCTGGTGGGCTGTCAGTGTCTGGAATAATACCCCAGTACTTAAAATGGTTACCCCTTTCTCCACAAAGCCCTCAGAGTTGCTGCTTCCGTATGTATTTGCTTATTCGGACAGTTTGACCTGAAATCAAAGGTTCTTGGACAAGAAAAATCGTGAAGAATATCTCGTGTTTTTCAGAAAACCAGCACTAAAACAATCACTATTATTTTTAGCCCCACGGTGGGCGCCAAACTGTTTACCTTAAAAACGGTAACTACAATTATATTTGATTATGTGGTTCTAAAAATATGTAATTTATTTTAATGCTAGTTGTTAAGCAGTAGATGCTAGGTGTAAATGAGATGAATGTGTTAAAGCTGATAGGAAAGCGATAAATAAGCAAACCAGACTGCCTCGAATCGGAGGCACGGAACTGGCCTAAGTGGGTCCTCGAGGTCCAGGCTCGGGGTTAATGGTAGACGATCGATGAAGCTATAACAGTTATGTGGGCCTCGAAGTAGACTATTTATGATCAATGATGAGAAATAAATGAAGAACAATGAATGTAATGTAATGAATGTACGTACAAGGATCAATAGAGAGAAAACAGGGAGTATTTGAGTTAGAGAGCAGAGAATGTCTTGTTCCTTGTATTGAATATCGTGTGTACAAAAAATGATGAGGGTCCCCTTTATATAGGAGGGGAAATCCCAACATAGTACATAAGCATTTATTACAAAGGGGGATAGCTGGTACAACTATTCATTGATCCAACATAGACTCGTACTATTTTGCAGGTGCTTGTCAGCTCTAGTTGCATGTCCTCGGGAACCCCGTGCTTTCCCATTACGGACCTTGACCATCTTCTCGCTTTGAGGTAAACCAATCCCTAGGTACCACCACTCGAGGAACTCTTCTCGAAGTCATATCCCGGATCCATCCCCAATGCTATAAGAAACCTCAAAATCGGTCAAGCCCTATTTCGACCGCATACATGGGGGATTTGAATAAGTGCAATCTCATCCCTTTCTTATTTTTATCGCATTCTTCCTTTACTACTCCATAGTTACCTCTTCATCTTTGGAGTTTTTTTATTTTTCACATCTTCACTAACGTCTTACTCGCCTTACGGTAACCCTTCTATACCAGGGATAATTGAATTTCTTACGCACAAGGGTGACACTTAGTGTAACTGGGACGCTTAGTCCCTTAAGATTAACTCTTCTCACCAAGCTTGCTTTAGGGAATTCTCACGATGTCGGCTGTTATCAAATCTTTCGATCCCTAATTCATGTTCAGTATATCTTTGTTACACCACATGTTTTCGTACGTGAAAGTACGCAATAAGTAAATTGATGGAAGCTCGGAAATGAGATATTATATCCCGCATTTTCGTGTGTTAAAGTTTCATCGTAAGTTAATCAACGTAAGTTCGGGGATGAGATTTTCTTGATATTATAAACATTATGCTATTTCAAACACATGATGAGAAAATTCGTGGAGGAGAGAAGGTAAGAAAATAGAAGAAAATGAGTTTCGTTAAAGGTTGTCGATTTGGGATAAAATACGGGCCGAGCGATAATACCCGATATTTATGGACTAGTACCATACAAGGTACCATATGTCTATGATAGTAAGGTATATAAAGTGTATTAAAAATGAGTAGTATTTTATGTAATTTGAGATAATACTTAATTATGTGGGTAATTGGTTAATTATTGGATTAGTAGGGGATTTGATGGATTGATTAAGAAAAGGGGTGAATAATTGGATAAGTGAGGGGGCAATCACGTGGTTGCACCCCTTAAATCCCGTGAATGACTCTTTAAGTCATTACATTATGTGGCAAAAGTAGAAATGTGGAAGTGGACAAGTCTTAAGAAAGTAGGAACATATCCATTTACTCAAGAAAGGCTACATAACCTTTAGCAAATTAAAGGATTCATATATCTAACATTTGAGGGAATAGAAAAGAGCTCTCCATGAGACTATCTGAAGCTAACAAAAACGCAACCTGAAGCAACGTAAAAGCAAATTGAAGCTAACATAGAAGGGTACGGATCTTTAATAGATCAAACAGAGATTTTGAAATTTTAAGGGAGTACGGTGTAAACCTTTTCAAAAATATCACACGGATTTTTCCCTACTCCAGGTATGTTAAGGTTATCCATTCTTTCTTTTTGGCATGAACTATACGACACGAATGAAACGAGCAAATGAACAAATTCCATAAATGACTCTATTCATAGAAATACTAGAGATGCTTATGTTCTTGATTCCCCATGTGTCGTATTATTCTATCATCTGTTCGTGGGTCTCAGAAAACACGTAAGTTGATAAAGTTTGTTTCATGATATTAATCAGAGGTATAATGGTCTTATGACGTTCCGAGAGATTTTATTGACGTACTTTCACATTGCATTCATTTATAGATATACATTGACCCATGACCAGATGGCGTTATATACGCGTATATATGTATATTATATGTATATGGGATATGGAAAAAGGTTATTGTGTTATATACACACCACCACCTGATCAACTGATATACGTTGATGATTTTTCCCACAGTGGCCGAGATAATACGATGGGATGCCCACAGAGGCCTGATGATGTTATGAAACATGTACCTATGCACGACATGACATTCATACGCATATGCATGACACTATAAGTGTTTCATGATTTACAGAGTTATCCAGACTTACATGTTGAGTCATTTACTCTATACTTCCATGTCTTTTATATACTTATTTATGTGCCTTACATACTCGGTACATTATTCGTACTGACGTTCCTTTTGCCCGGGGACACTGCGTTTCATGCCCACAGGTCCCGATAGATAGTTCGAGAGTCCTCCAAGTAGGCTATCAGCTCAACGGAAGATGTTGGTACGCTCTATTTGCTCCGGAGTTGCCTATTTGGTTAGTATGATTTAGACGCGTATTGTTTGGTATATGTCACGACCCAAACCGATGGGCCGCGACAGGCACCCGATACCTTACTCGAGCGAGTACCAACATAACGTATCTTTCTTATTACATTATCATATACACGTGACATACGAACCTAATAGGCCAACATAATCATTTATAAATTCAAAACATAGGCCGACAAGGCCGTACAATCTTTCACGTATACGACATATGTCTACAAGCCTCTAAGAGTACATAAATGTCATAAAGGTCGGGATAGAGTCCCGCCATACCAAACAATACCCGTCAAAATCATACTAACCAAACAAGCGACTCCGAAGAAAATGGAGCGCACCAACATCTTCCGCTGAGCTGATAGCCTACTTAGAGGGCCCTCGACCTGTCTATCAGGACCTGCGGGCATAAAACGCAGCGTTCCCAGGCAAAAGGGACGTCAGTACAAATAATGTACCGAGTATGTAAGGCACATAAATAAGTACATAAGAGACATGGAAGAAATATAGAGTACATGACTCAACCTGTAAGCCTAAATAACTTTGTAAATCATAAATTAATTTTAGCGTCATGCATATACGTATGAATGTCATGTCGTGCATAGGTACATGTTTCATAACATCATCAGCCTCTGAGGGCATCCCATCATATCATATCGGCTATTATGGGCAAAATCATCATCGTATACCAGTTGATCAGGTGGTGGTGCGTATATAACGCCATAACCTTTCCCATATCCCATATACATATATATACATATGAACGCATATATAATGTCGTTTGACTCATATTTCAGCCACTGTGGGCAACATCATCATCATATATCAGCTGATCAGGTGGTGGTGCGT
>MDKH01008970.1:0-18736 GCA_005239495.1 Nicotiana undulata
CAGAAATCACCTATGAATTAAAAGAGGCAAAAACAATAGAGGAAGATTAAGAATGCACCTTAGCATGATACTTTCTTCAATTTATCAGGAAACTTCACATACAGAATCAATAGCCGCTAGCCCACTAGCCACGTCTGTTTAGAACACATCAAGCTTACGAGATCGGAACCGTGAACCTCGAACAAGACCTCGAACGGACAACCTCGCATATCCAAATACTACGTCCCAACATCGACTCTATTCTGTCGGCTGGGCAAACTTATGCCTGAACAGAAGCTTTTGACGTCGACAATGGCGTTCCAACGATAATCGCTGACCGGAGCTCGACCAATAACCTCGAATCATCCTCAACCTCAAAATCGACTAGATCTTGTGTTCTAATGGTGTTTTGAGATATGGTTTTGAGCGTTGAAAGGGTGTATTACATGGCAATTTATGGGGCTGTTTCAACTGTTTTCCAGAGTTTTTGTGCAGTTCATGGCTGGATTGGGGCTGAGTTTCAATGGAGTTTAGGGGGGGGCTATTTTGAGGCATTTATGGGATGTTCGGAGTCAGGTTTGGGAGTGTTTCGTTAGTGCTTTGCCAGTTTGGTTGCTGCTAGGTGAAGGGAAGTGTCCGTTCTCTTTTCTTGTGGCATCTCGCTGACAGCTCGCGCAGATTCAGAGAGATGAGAAGGCTGGCGGCAGTCCCCTTAAGCGAAAGAGAGAGTCAGTCGTGTATGGAGGGGTGGTGTTGGGCGTTACTGTGCGACTCGTTTTCTAGCGAGCTCGCCGGACAGGAAATGGGGAAAAACGACTGGTCTGGGTAAAGCAGGGGTGGAGTGCTGGTAGGTGAGTAGCGGCAGAGATGTGTTGCCGACGGCGGCAACTTCAAAATGAGAAAGAAAAGTCATCCTTAGGTTTTTTTTTTTTAGGTTGTGTTTCATCTGTTAAAGGATCTGTAAGGTGTGTTCAAGCTCTGTATGTATGTGGTTATATAAGAATGAGAGTATTTAAGAGTGAATTGGAGAGCAAATTCTTAGCTTATGGATAAGGACGTGAATGCTGCCTTGTTGAGGGAATTTTGTGAGCCTATATTTAACGTGTACTGTGTATTTTTAAGTGTGCCGGTGAGTGATTTGTCAGATTCTGCAAAAGAATTGGTTATATCATTTTGTCTTTTTGTGAGGGGTCCACACATAAAGTGGGGAAAGAATCTTCCTATATTAACTAACTAAATTACTAATAAACTATTCCTAAAATATAAAAACTACTAAAAAGAATTAAAAAATGGCTAGGTTAAAAATAAATATTTTTTGTGAAATTCCTTTTCTTTTGTAAGTGAGATACATCTAATATCTAAAAGTGTAATTCATTTTTTTTAGTCTTAATTTTATGTAATAAACCAACTAAAAGTGAAATAAAGGTTAAAATATTAAGATTAAACTTAACAAATATTTAAACACTAAAAAGGTAATAAAAATTTAAATATGGTCAAAAATTAGGTGCTCACAGCTGCCCCTCTTTGCTTGGAAACTTGAAGAGTTCTCAGGCAAAGACAAAGTGAGCCATGTGACTAATTTTGACCATATCGTATTCAAAAGAGGAAGGAAGTAACAGAAAAAGGTGCAACCGAGTCCAGGTTTTAGACAACCTACATATCCCGGGTTATAAGGGAATCAGGTCGCGTGTAGTTCAAGAAGTTTTGGAGTGATGAGTTGCAGAGTCGAGCGAGGTTCCGTTCCGTCGAGGTTCCGGTCCGCGGTCCTGCTGGTATTACATCAAATCAAAAATGAAAAAAGACTAACTAAGCCTATCAGTTATGAGTTACAAGATTTTTATCTATAAATCTTCTAAAGCTTGATCTTGAGTCTTGAATGGTGCTTCATGCAAACTTTTGATTTGAACCTTGATGCTTGCTAGCTGCAAGTGCTAGTTTGTTCTTCTTTAGCCGTACGGATCACGGCGGGACATGCAAAGCTCGTGACTTCGGTCATATCTTGAGCAATCCACATCTTGTCTCCGCTTCTACATTTGGATTCACTTCTCTTTTTTCTTTTTCTTCTTTTTTCTTTTATTCTGGATTGAGACTCCTTATTTTGGTAGTCTCGAACCTTGTGGCTCGAGGTATAACCTGCTTAGACACCAAAACAAATAAACGAACAAAATTTTTCTGTCCCAGTTTTCACTAGGAAAATTTCGTGAGTTATTTGTATAAAAAACTCTAAACTATTTCATTGTTGAAAGCAATAAAAGGTCGGGAATAGTGTACCCAGAAAGTAACATGATGATTCCCCTTTTTTTTGTTGAATGGTGTTTTCTTATTTTCGAAATGATACCTCAACTAAGGATTGATGTACCTTATGTTGGGAAAATGTGGCCAGGGAATGGAATACCCTATATTGGCCAAGATATCAGGGAGTGGTGTACCCTGCATTTAAGGTCAAATCAACTAGGGAGTGGATACCCAGAGTTGGAAAAGGAGACTAGGGAGTAGAGACCCTATGTCGAAAATAAAATCAACTAGGGATTGGAGACCCTATGTTGGAAAATCATCAACTAGGGAGTGGTGACCCTATGTTGGCATCAGGTTATGCTGGCATCAACTAGGGAGTGGAGACCCTATGTTAAAACGAACCAAGAAGGATTTTTGTTTTTCAATTTTTTTTTGTTGAGAAAATCATTCTTTTAAACAAATTGCACCAATGCTTATTTTCTGAGGACATAAATAAACTATTTTTTTTTTCTTTTAAAACAAGACTTCTTTTTTTAAAATTATCTTAGGAGAAAATTCGTCAGACTAGGTGTTTTTCATTTTTTTTTGGTATCTTAGGAGAAACGTTCATCAGACTAAGACGTTTATCCTAGGTGAAAGATTCATCACACTAGGTTTTCTTTATCTTAGGAGAAAGATTCATCAGACTAAGATTTCTGTCCTAGGAGAAAATTCATCAGACTAGGTCCTTTTTTTTTTGTTATTATCTTACGAGAAAGATTCATCAGACTAAGATTTGATCCTAGGAGAAAGTTCATCAGACTAAGTCCATTTTTTATTATTATCTTAGGAGAAAGATTCATCAGGCTATGATTTCTATCCTAGGATAAAATTCATCAGACTGTGTTTTTTTTTTTGTTATCTTAGGAGAATGATTCATCAGACTAAGATTTTTGTCCTAGGAAAAAGTTCATCAGAATAGGTATTCTATCTTAGGAGAAAGATTCATCGGACTAAGATTTCGATCCTAGAAGAAAATACGTCAGACTAGGTCCCTTTTTTGTTATCTTAGGAGAAAGATTCATCAGACTAAAATTTTGATCCAAGGAGAAAGTTTATCAGACTAGGTCTTCTTTTTTGGTATCTTAGGAGAAAGATTCATCAGACTAAGATTTCTATCCTAGGAGAAAGTTCATCAGACTAGGTCTTCTATCTTAGGAGAAGGATTCATCGGACTAAGATTTCGATCCTAGAAGAAAATACGTCAGACTAGGTCCATTTTTTGTTATCTTAGGAGAAAGATTCATCAGACTAAAATTTTGATCCTAGGAGAAAGTTCATCAGACTAGGTCTTTTTTTTTTTGGTATCTTAGGAGAAAGATTCATCAAACTAAGATTTTTATCCTAGGAGAAAGTTCATCAGACTAGGTCTTCTATCTTAGGAGAAAGATTCATCAGACTAAGATTTCGATCCTAGGAGAAAATTCATCAGACTAGGTCATCTTTTTTTTTTGTTATCTTGGGAGAAAGATTCATCAAACTAAGATTTTCGTCCTAGGAGAAAGTTCATCATACTAGGTTTTCTATCTTAGGAGAACAATTCATCGGACTAAGATTTTGATTGGGAGAAAATCCATCAGACTAGGACTTTTTATCCTAGGAGGACAAACGTGAAGATCAATGGCAAGATTTTATGCACAACAACAAGACAAATAAAGGCAAAGATTTGAGAAACTTCCCTTTGTTGACTCTTCTCTTCATTTTTTTTTATTTGAGAAACGTCAAGAGACTTTTGCTTTGCATCAACCCTAATTGTTTCGCACCCAGTACCATTTGTGTTTGTGGCTCAATCAGCCTTACCCAACTGGAGATCTTTGTTTAGGTGAACTTTTTGATATCTTGAATGACTTACTACTTTTGAGCAGTTTGTCTGTCAGAGGGAATCACCAGTAATCTTTGATTTTGCCAAGTAGGCTGACAAGAGCCTTTTTTGGGGGAAGCCTTTGCATGAATCCTCAATGCATGTTGACTGTAAAAACTGAGTGTGCTGGCCAAATTTACTTTGTGCAACTGAAAAGCTGGTAGCAGATTTTGAAGCCTTTTCTTGCTTGTTTTGACAAGGACTGACTCAGTGAAGGGACACAATGGTGCAAAGAAACAATATTAACAAGAAATGCGCTTGTCGGGGAGGACAGAAGGGAAAGTTTCTTTTTTTTTTCATTTTTTTATTTTTATTTTTATTTTTTTATTTTGCGGTAACTAGCCTTAATGATCATGACATGCATTTTGGACTTAATGACCTGATCTATCAAACTGACTAAATCTTTCCTTTTATCATTCTTATGACTTTAAAGTCGGGCTTGTTCGTGCCAATCATTTGCATCAGCTTCGCGACTCACTTTCGACTAGCGGTGCCCCGAAGGGTTTTCACCAACAAGTTTCTCTTATTTATTTATCTCTACTTACCATCACATTACAGTGCCCGAGAGGGTTTTCTTTAGTGAGACTCTCTCATTTTTTTTCTTTTTCTTTTGTGAGCGACTTGACAGTGTTCTATGTCGTGTGACAACCGTTGTTCATTCCATGCTTTCTTGCGTGAGCAACTGATATTGTTCTATGTTGTGTAACAATCGTTGCTCATTGCATGCTTCTCTAGCATTCTTGAAGGAATATCAAGAGGTCTTTATTTGGAAGGTTTTTGGATAGGTTTGGAAGTGGGGTTGGCATGAAGGCTTAAAGTAGACTCAGAATGAGGGGTTATAGACTTACAACTCTTGGAATCGACTCTTTTAAGAAATCAAATATAAAATTTTGCCCCAATTTTGGATATGGGGATTTTTTCTGGGTTTTTTCTTTCTTTTGACTTTTATTTGGTTGGACCAAACCGTGTAAGGATGCCTACGTAAACCTTTTTTTTGTTAAGGAATCAGGTCTAACGTAGCTCAAACATCTGACCTAACTATTTTTGTCTTTCTGTTTCTCTGTCTTTTATCCTTTCCCTTTTCTTTTTTTTTCTCTTTTTTTTTCAAAACAAATTGCCAGCTTCTATTTTTTGAGGGCATAGATCTTAGACTATTTTTTTCTTTTCTCTTTTTTATCAAAACAAATTGCCCCAACTTTTATTTTCTGAGGGCATGGACTTTGACTGTTCTTTTTTTTTTACTTGAACTTTCTAAGAGTTTCCCCAGTTTGTACTCTTGGGGCATGGACTTTTTTTCATTTTTTTTTTCATTTTCTCTTCTTCTTTTTTTCTTTTTTTTGGACCTTTGACTCTAAACGTGATTCCAAAAGAGGGTGGTCAAAGAAAAATGACACCAGCGCAAAATGGGTAGAGAAGAGTATAAAGTGTTTAGATAGAAGAAAAAGGGCCTCCCAGCCTCGACAACGCCAAAACATATTATCTTTTAGCGATCATAGCGTTGATGAACATGTCTATCTTCTTGGTGTGTCATGGTCGAAAGACACTTTTCATCCATTAATGCCAAACTTTCGACCAAGCTTCAATTGATTAAACATCCTCAAGCCCGATCTTCACAATGATTTGAAGGTGAATTTTACTCGACCTTAGTTCCAAAGTATCTCAAATCTTTATTCATCCTCAAAAGCTTCTCTTTCTCACTTATCTCATCCAAGACTAAATCAGGTTTTTAAGATATGGCCAAAATTTTCGCATGCATGTCATATCACTAAAACTAGCAGAAAAAGAAATAAGCATGGAATGACACAAAAGGAAAAAATGTATTTGTAATGACCCGACAGGTAGTTTTGCGTTTTAGAACCTCGTTCCTCTAAATGAGACTTCCTGTAGTTGCTTTTACTGATTTATGACTTGCGGGGATGGGTGGTTCGGGATTTGGAGGGGTTTGGAATGGTTTAGGAACACTTAGTTCCTTAAGGTTCGCCTTTAAGGCCAAGTCTGACTTCGGTCAACATTTTTAGTAAACGACCTCGGAATCAAGATTCGAAGGTTCCGGTAGGTTTGTATGATGATTTCGTACTTGGGCGTATGTTCGGAACGGGTTTTGGATGACGTGGGAGCATTTTTGCGCCAAATAGTGAAATAAGAGTTTCCTTAAGTTCAAATTGAGGTTTGGAACGTGTTTTTGTGTTATCAAGGTCTAAACGGAATTCCGAGATCGGGAAATAGTTCTGTTATATCATTTATGACCTACTTGCAAAATTTGGTGTCATTCCGAGTAGTATAGGTAGGTTCGGCGTATTGAAAGCGAATTCAAGAACTTAAAGTTCTTAAGTTTGATCTAATAGGTTTTGGGGTATGATTTTTAGATTTAGCATTGTTTTGGACGTTCTGAAGGCTCGAGCGAGTCCGTATAATGATTTAGGACTTGTTGGTATATTTGGACGGGGTCTCGAGTGGGCCCGGATTCCACTCGGGCATCGAGCGAGGAAAAAATCAGCCTTAAAATGACTGCTGGTGCATCAGATCTGGTGCGACCACACCTGCGGAGGGCTAGCCGTAGGTGCGAGACCGCTTCTGCGGTCCCAGCCTCGCAGGTGCGACCCCTAGGTGGTGTTGCACATTTCCGCAGGTGCGGATCATCTTTCGCAAAAGAGGAGCCACAGGTGCGGACTCCGCTCCGCAGGTGCGATGCCATGCCCCCTTCCTCTCCACCGTAGGTGCGAGATTTTTCTCGCTGATTCAAGACCGCAGGTGCGGTTGTCGAGCCGCAGGTGTGAAAAATCTGTAGGTAGTGAGGTTGTTTTAAATACGAGAATTCACCATTTTTGAACACTTTCTTCATCCTTGGGCGATTTTTAGAGCATGCAAAAGAGATAATCGACCTAGCTACTGTAAGGTAAGTAATTCCTACCCTAAATATAGTTTAGTACTTAAATTCCTAGGTAGATTAACACTTTAAATGAATAGAAATCATGGGTTAGAGTAAAACCTAGATTTTTATGAAAATGAGAGAATTATCAACTAACTAGTTATGGAATCATACAAAAACTATATAATATTGATCCTTAGGCTATGGGTGATTGTTTCCTTCGAACATTTCCGGAATCCGAGCATGTGGGCACGGGGGTATATTTTGGGATTTTGTAATTTAGGATGAAATCATCACTTAAATAAGGGAATTTCATACTTTTGAGTATAGATTGATTTATTTATGCGCTATTTGGCTAGTTTCGAGTCCTTGGGCGACGAATTTGGAGTTCGGGCGCTTTCTTGACCCGGGGAGTAGACTTGACACGAGGTAAGTCTCATTTCTAACCTCGTAAGAGGGAATTGTCCCCTTAGGTGAAATAAACGATTTTTTGTGATTAATTGCAGGGGCTAAGTACGTACAATGTGACGAGAGTCCGTGCGTAGTGACTATTCTTGTTATGTCCGGGTAGTTACATTCACATCATGCCTTGTGAATTTCATAAATTACTACATGCCTTGTAATTCCCTCGTATGCAATTTTATTTCATGAAGTTCTCTTGATAGGTGTCTTCCGACGAATCATTTTTATTTGGAAAAAGGATTTAAATAAAAATATTATGTTTATGTGTGACCGCTTCGCAATATATATATTCCGCGAGCGGAGTGATTGATTCTACTACTCTCACGGGAGCAGGTCGTACGCCACGGCAGGTTAATAGATGCATCTATGGTTCGCGTCGTTCGACCCTCTGGCAGTGCACATTTACTATTATGTTGTCCCAAACCGTACCTTCTGATATATATTGTGCGCATGCTGCTTATTTGATATTATTCATGACTTAAAACTGTTAAATGACTTGAAATGATAGATTTGAAGTTTGTATGTTAGAGTTTCGACTCGAAGTAGACTTCGTACCATGCTAGATATTCACTACTCTATTATTCATGTGTACCTGTTACTCTCTATAAGATATTCACATAATTATACTTTTTGGACCCTAGTAAGTGTCAAGTCGACCTCGCGTCACTACATCTTCGAGATTAGACTGGATACTTACTGGGTACATATTATTTTCTGTACTCATGCTACACTTTGTATTTAATTGTACAGGATCTGAGGCAGGTGCATCTGGGTATCATTTCGGAGCTCGTCCCTGACTTATACTTGGTTTAGACTTCTCGGTGAGCTGCTTTACCTGACGACTTCCAGCAGCACCTTGGAGTTTTTCTTTCTTTTGATTATATCTGTCTATATTTCCTCAGACAGTTGGACAGACTTGTATTCTATTGGATTATCACTCTACTAGATGCATGTAGACTTGTGACACTAGTTCCTGGCACACACGTAGTAGACATTATATTTTGGGTTGTAAATATTAAATTATGACTCTTATGGTTGTTTCTGTTGAAATTTGCCTAAATTACTCGCCTTCAATTAATGTCTTGAATTTAAATCAAGTAAGTGATGGAAATGTTTTGCTAAATTAAATGAAACCCATTAGTAACTGGAACTGGCTTGCCTAACTATGGCGTTGGGCGCCATCGCGACCTGAGTTAGTATTTGGTCGTGACAACATGGTGTCAGAGCTCTAGGTTCACGTAGGTCTCACAAGTAACGGGAAAACCCAATAGAGTCTTGTGGATCGGTATGGAGACATATGTATTTATCTTCGAGAGGCTATATGGTGTTAGGAAATCTCTCTTTATTCATCTTCTATCGTACAGTTAATGGTGTACTAAATCTCACTCTTCTATTCTCTCAGAGATGGTAAGGACATGCGCATCCAACGCTCCAGACCTGAGAGGGGCCGCTACCCCTATCATCCGAGGCCGTAGCAGAGGTCGGGGGAGGGCACCGGCCCGAGGTAGGGGACGAGGCATCCTAGAGCTGTTCCGGTTGCACCACCAGCGGATCCGGTAGTGGATACCATTACTGAGGAGCAGGGCGAGGTGCCCCAAGCAGATCCTGCCCTGTTGGACTTTATGACGGCGTCAGGATTCCAGGAGGTCATGGTCCGTATGATGAGGTTCCTGGATACCATGGCCCAGGCTGGTTTATTTCCAGCGGATCCTGCAACATCTCAGGAGGGAGGGGGGATCTAGAACCCTACTGCTCAGGCCGCAGGTCATGCAGTGGCAGTATATCATACCTCAGGTACACTACCCGTGGGCGGGGCCCAGCCAGTAGCAGCAGCACCTGAGCTTAGGCCAGCTGCGGACAACGATCCGCAGAAGCTATTGGATAGATGGACTAGATTGCACCCTCATGTCTTCGGAGGTTAGCGTCATGATGATGCACAGAACTTTATTGATAGGTGCAGGGACAGACTGCACAACATGAGGATACTGGAGTCCCATGGAGTTGATTTCACTACCTTCCAGTTAGAGGGCAGGGCCCGTAGATGGTGGCAGTCCTATATACTGCGCAGACCGACAGATTCTCCTCCCCTCACTTGGGAGTAGTTCACTCAGTTGTTCCTGGACAGATATATTCCACCCTCTGAGAGGGAAGAGCTTCGGTATCAGTTTGAGCAGCTGGAGAAGAGTCAGATGTCAGTGACTGACTATGAGGCTAGGTTTTCTAAGTTGTCTCGTCATGCCCTCATGATACTTCCTACGGATGCGGAGAGAGTGCGGAGATTTGTAGCTGGGTTGCACTCAGGTATTAGGGTCAGCATGGCCCGAGAGGTGGAGATGGGGACTCCTTATCAGCTTGTAGTCGAGATTTCTCGCTGGATTGAGGGTTATCGATCGAGGGGCAGAGAGCAGAGTCAGCATGATAAGAGAGCTAGATTTTCTGGGGATTTTAGAGGTGTTCCATCCAGGGGCAGAGGTTTGTTAGGTAGGGACCAGCCTAGTAGGCCTCCATATTCAGCACCCCCACCAACTCCCCGAGGTGTCCCAGCGAGGCCTTATTTCAGTGTTATACCGGAGAGTTCTTACCGCCCCCCAGCTATTTAAGGTTCCTCCGGCGGATATTCTGGTCATTAGGGGTCTCCCAGCCCTTACTTCAATGATATGCCAAAGGGTTCACATCGCCCTTCAGCTATTCAGGGTTCTTCTTCAGGGCAACATGCCATGGTACCAGGAGGTTGTTATGAGTGTGGGGATACAGGACATATGAAGAGGTATTGTCTCAGGCTTGGGGGAAAGACAGTGCAGCAGGGTCACCAGCCTATGAGGTCAGCACTAGCAATTCGGCCACCTAGAGGTGGAGGCCAGGCTGGTAGGTGTCGTCTCAGAGGTGGAGGCCAGGCAAAGGGAGCCCAGTCAGCTCCTGTTTATTCCGGTGGAGGTCAGTCATCCGGCACTCCAGCCAGATTCTATGTTATTCCGGCCAGATCAGATGCAGTGGCCTCAGATGCCGTGATCACGAGTATTATTTCAGTATGCGGTAGAGATGCATCGGTATTATTTGATCCAGGATCCAGTTATTCATATGTATCAGCTTTGTTTGCTCATTTCCTGGATATTCCTCACGAGTCCTTGGGTACTCCTATTTATGTGTCCACTCCTATGGGTGATTATGTGGTCGTGGACCGGATTTATCGGTCCTGTGTGGTTACATTCGTTGGGTTCGATACTAGAGCGGACCTCCTGTTGCTTGATATGGTTGGTTTTGAGGTCATCCTGGGCATGGATTGGCTATCTCCTTATCATGTTGTCCTAGATTGTCATGCCAAGACTGTTACACTAGCCGTGCCCGAGTTGCCGAGATTGGAGTGGAGGGGTTCCTCAGTTAGCGCAGCTAGTCGTTATTTCTTTCTTGAAGGCTTGACATATGGTCGAGAAGGGTTGTTTGGCCTATCTTGCTTATGTGCGGGACACCACCGCCGAGTCTCTGATGATTGGTTCAGTTCTAGTAGTTCGAGAGTTTGTTGATGTATTCCCTTCTGACCTTCCAGGCATGCCACCGGATCGTGACATTGATTTTTGCATTGACTTAGCTCCAGGAACCCAGCCTATATCTATTCCCCCATACCGTATGGCTCCAAAAGAATTGAAGGAATTGAATGAATAGCTTGAGGAGTTGTTGGCTAAGGGGTTTATCAGACCGAGCGTATCGCCTTGGGGTGCTCCAGTTCTATTTGTGAAGAAGAAAGATGGGACTATGCGGATGTGTATTGATTACCGCCAGTTGAACAAGGTAACCATTAAGAACAAGTACCCATTGTCGCGTATCAATGATTTGTTTGACCAGTTGCAGGGTGCTCGGGTGTTTTCTAAGATTGACTTGAGATCGGGGTACCATCAGCTGAAGATTCAGGACTCAGATGTTCCGAAGACAGCCTTTCATACGAGATATGGTCATTATGAGTTCCTGGTGATGTCCTTTGATTTGTCTAATGCCCCAGCAGCATTTATGGACTTGATGAACAGGGTGTTCATGCCTTATATTGATTCTTTTTTCATTGTCTTTATTGATGACATTCTGATTTACTCACGTAGCCTGGGGGAGCATGAGCAGCAATTTGAGAGTTGTGCTCCAGACTTCGTGAGAACAGAAGTTGTATGCTAAGTTCTCCAAGTGTGAGTTTTGGTTGGATTCTGTGGCATTCTTGGGACATGTGGTATCCAGAGAGGGTATCAAGGTTGATCCTAAGAAGATTGAGGTAGTTAAGAGTTGGCCACGCCCTACTTCAGCTACAGAGATCAGGAGCTTCTTGGGTCTAGCAGGTTATTATCGCCGATTTGTGGAGGGTTTTTCATCCATTGCAACTCCTCTGACTAGATTGACTTAGAAGAATGCTCCGTTCTGATGGTCCGACGAGTGTAAGGTGAGCTTTCATAAGCTCAAGGCAGCATTGACCTCAGCACCAGTTCTAATATTGCCTTCTGGTTCTGGGATGTACACAGTTTATTGCGACGCTTCGCGCGTTGGTTTGGGATGTGTGTTGATGTAGGAGGGGCGGGTTATTGCATATGCTTCACGTCAGTTGAAGGTTCATGAGAAAAACTACCTCGTGAACGATTTGGAGTTGGCGGTGATTGTTCATGCTCTTAAGATTTGGAGGCACTATTTGTATGGGGTGCCTTGTGAGGTTTATACGGACCACCGCAGCTTGCAGCACTTGTTCAAGCAGAGGGATCTTAATTTGAGGCAGCGCATGTGGCTTGAGTTGCTGAAGGATTATGACATCACCATTATTTGTCATCCGAGCAAGGCAAATGTGGTAGCAGATGCCTTAAGTAGGAAGGCAGAGAGTACGGGTAGCTTGGCTTATATTTTAGCGGAGGAGAGACCTCTAGCTTTGGATATTCAGTCCTTGGCTAATCGTTTGGTGAGGTTGGACCTTTCAGAGCCACGCCGAGTTATTGCACGTGTGGTTGCTCAGTCTTCATTATTGGGGGAGATCAAGGCTCGGTAGTTTGATGATTCGCGCTTGGCAGAGCTACGAGAGACAGTGGTGCAGGGTGGTGCCAATGAGGTTTCTATTAGAGAGGATGGTGTTTTGAGGCTTCAGGGTCGCTTATGTGCCCCTAATGTTGATGGCCTAAGAGAGAGGATTCTAGAAGTGGCTCACAGTTCACGGTATTCTATTCATCCTGGTGCTACGAAGATGTATCGTGACTTGAAGCAGCATTGCTAGTGGAGGCGGATGAAGAAAGACATAGTGGAGTATGTGGCTAGGTGTCTAAATTGCCAGCAGGTTAACTATGAGCACCAGAGGCCAGGAGGCCTACTTCAGCATATTCCTATACTTGAGTGTGATGTTTTAGACTTCAATACTACACAATATTACAAGTTAATTGTGCAGTACCCAATTTTCAAGTGTTGTCTAATAATAAGAACCTGGTTCTTCTTAGTATACTACTTACTACTGTTTGCGGAATAATAAAGCAGTAATAGTAAAGACACGGGGATTTTTACGTGGAAAACACCTGGCTCAAAAGGTGAAAAAAACACAACCTACTCCTCAGTAGGATTTTCTCAAACTCTTCACTAAAACTATGAGCCAAAACGGACTTACAAAATAAACTCTTTTGTAATCCTAGGACTAACTCTAATCCTCTTTGTATCAACAAGCCTCTAGCTAATTTTTACAGATTTCAAGCTAACTCTAGCTTGAACAATGTGTACCTATTACAATTGCTTCTATGAAAGCTGAAAAGATACAATGTTAAAACTCCTACTACAATCAACTAGACTCAATACACAAACAATGGAACTGTTTCTTCTAGTTGAACTATAGCCTTTGTATCGCACAACAATTCTGCTTGAAAAATATCTCTGGAACTTTTGCTTCAAATCTTGATTCACTTTAGTACTTGTGCGTCACTACTATCAGCAGTATTACATTGATTATTTATAGAGTCCCTTTGTTGAGTCCATGATTCAATTTTGATCCAACTCTTTCTTGGTAAACGAGTTAGATTGTAACTCAACTTCCTTCCTCTATTTCTATCCTAGTTGAAATCAACTTTTGTCATCTCTATCAGTTTGCAACCTTTTCGTATTAGGAGACATTTTCTTAGTTCTTTGATACTCAGTAATCACTGATATCTCCTAGACTTGTACAATTCTTGTTCCAACTGCTTCATTCAGATGTGTATGGTATGATGGACCTGGTTCAACTTGACACCTTTTGTCAATTTTCAAAACCCATTCAGTGACATGGGCTAACAAATTCCCCTTTTTTTATGATGACAAACTATGTGCTTTTATCCTGTATACACATCCAATACTTTGTATATTTTTTAGCTTTAATCATCAAGAACCAGGTTCATTAGGTTATAAATATAACTTTAAAAATTTTGAACAACACATCTTCCCCCTTTTGGCATCATCGAAAAGTTGCAAAATGATACTTACCAGTTATTAATTCTTACTCATGGCCAATTTAGGCAACTGCATGTGCAAACATGATTAATCAACACAAGAAACCAATAATGTAAGCTAAATCATAAATAGAGACATTTGTCAAAACACCAAACTTTCATTGATTAACATGGATTATCAGCACCAAAACAGATTAAAATCAAAAATAACCAAAACATGAGTAAGACAGAATTAAAAACTGAAACAAAAGACACTTGACACTGTCCCGAACTGGGCACTTTATAGGATAGGAAGGGGTAGTTCTAGAAATTCCTAAGTCTAGGGTGGTGCAAAAGAGGCTGGATTCTTGGTTTGGAGAAGAGACAACATTTGGTGTAAGACACCCTCGTTTTTCTCCTTCTCCTTGGCTAATTCAGCTTTGAGAGCGTCACGCTTAACTTCCACCTCAACTAAGCGAGTCTTCAATCGAAAGATCTCCATATCCTTTTGCTCGCTTTCCTACACCAGAGTACGGACCTTGCTGTTGACTGGTTGCTTCCAAGATGAACCAGGTTCATCTGCCGGGGCACTGACAGTGTAATCACATGACAACAAAGTGTCCTTCCCAAAGAAATCCTTTGCAGTAGCCATTTCAGCCTTCTTTGTGGGAACTCCAAAATGAGCCAGAACTGCAGTAAGGATAAAGCCATAAGGAATTGCATGGGCCTTTGTGCCATTCACCACTCTGTCCAAAAGCTGGATGATTAAAGATTGCCATTTGATCTGCTTGCCTCTGTACAGGCACTCCATGAGTGTTAGATACATGTAGTTGGCAATGTGCCTGCGTTCTTGTCTGTGCAGCAGAAATTTAATTACAAACTCAAAGAACATCTTGTGTTCAGGCCTCATCTCGCTTTTGTACACAGCCCTAGGTTCAGGCTCCTCTTCATTGTCACAAAAGAATCTGGTGATGTTGAGTGCTGAGGCCATTCCATCCAAGCAAGGACATTTCTGCTTTATATAGTCGTCATAGCCCTCAGATGGAATGTCTAGAATGACTCCCAGTTCTTGAGCGTCAAAGGATAATTTAACTCCCCTGACCTATGATGTAACCCTTCCTCCAATCACAGTTGCATTCCCCATGAACTCCACAACCTCATTTCTGACCAGCCTGCCTTCCATGCGAAGGACCATGTCCTTCCAGCCTTGCGCTGCCAGAAGATCCACTAAGTACCTCATACCCGGCTCCTCCAAATCCTTCAGTAACTTTCCCTTCAAGATATGTCTCTTGCCAAATAAGGCAACTCTGTCAGTAGACACTTCTCCAACCTCCTTCTCTTCATCTCCACTCCATTCCGGATTATCATCCCTCTCAACAATCTGAACTTTCTTCTTTGACTTTACTTTAGACCTTGTCCTCGTAGATGTACTCACGGTGGTAGCAGACACAGGTGATGACTTCTTTGTGGAAGTCTTAGCCATTTTGGTCTTGGGTGTCTTGATCACCACTGGAGCAACCTCCTCTTCTTGTTGGACCAGGTCCAACACATCATCATCAGCAATAGCCTCAACAGGCTCCCTCACTTTCGCTTTCCCTTTCTCTGCCTTCTTTCTTTTGCTCTCTTGCAGAGCTTTTTCCAGCTTCTCCTCTTCTTCTCGAACAGTATTTCTCGTAGCTCGTACCCTTGGAACAGGTACACTAACAGACTCATCATTTTTCCTTTTCTTTGAGGAAACTGAGGCTTTAGACTTGATGGACTTTGGAGTCCTTCTCTTCTTGGGGTTCTATGAGTCCCCCATTTTCTTCAATCTCTCAGCCAAAGTTTCTTCCCCAGAAGAAACGCGTTCATCTATCTCCTTCATTAGCTTTTCTAACCCAGCAGCAGCTTCTTCAACTTCATTAGTTCCCCCTATCACTACGACATCATCTTCAAGATTTTCAAGAATGGTGCCACAAATTTCAAGTGTGGAACCATCCTTCCCAGATCCCCTCACACCTGCATCTTCCTCGTTCTCAAGAATTTTCCCAGTTTTTCTTTGCCTACTTGGCACTTCCACATCCACCACAGACCCCACCGGCACAAATCTATTTTCAGAATTTAACACAAAGGTAACTTCAGTATTACCTTTCTCAGCACTGGACGAACCAGGTGCATCGTCTTCATGTGCTGATTTGAACGATTCACTGGACGAATCTGGTTTGGGTTCTTCTTCAGCCTGTAATAAATCTTCCAAGTACTTTGCTCGTGAACCTGAAGCCACAGATTTTTGTGCAAGAACCTTGACACGACGGGGTTTGGGGGTTGGGGTAGGGTTTTGTGTAGGTTTAGGAGCATCATGGTGTTCAGGGGTTTCAGGTGTCTTAGAGGATTCAAAACTATAAACTGGTGGAGAATCAGACTCATATACTCCTTCATCGTAGTCACGATTTTGAGAATCATATGAAGCAGACGACATGGTATTAAATTTTTTGAGAGAAAAAGAAGATAGTGCAAAAGGCAGTAGAGAATTGAGTGTTGAGTGACTTGAATAGGGTTCGTCTATTGCTTTATTCACAATGGGTAATGATGGCCTATTTATAACTTGTGGCTGGGGTGATTATAATGGAAGTGTATTAACACAAGTAGGATACTAATCGATTAAGGGCTGTCAGTGATTTGACATTGATTAGACCGTTTCTTTTCCCCTAAAACTAGGCTAATTTAATGTAACAGAGCTTCTTGAAGCTGGTTCATTATTTGGGTAAGTACGTGAATTTGAACTGAACCATAAATGGATAGAGTCCTGCTCATGTATGATGTACTTGAATTAATACATGTATGGAGATGAGAACGTACCTTGTCAGTCATGTAAACCAGCATGGATGAACCAGGTTCATCCTGTTAAAAATCTTTATTTTGCCTCAATTCACAAAAATAGAGAAACGTCATTAGCAATTAGGGAATCATATTAATACATGGCAGAAGAGTAAGGAAATAAAGACATAGTACTGAGCAATGATTAATCTGATTAAGTACCTAATTAAAATTTCTAGCCAGAAAACTTCCTTTTTTCATTTTGTTTTTCAATTAGGTGATCTTAATCATCCCTAATTCAAGCATGTTTCTCTCATAATGCTCCATGCTCAATGCTTTGGTAAATATATCATCAATTTGATGATCAGTGGCATAGAATTCGATTGAGATCATCCCATTTTCATAGTTATCCCTCAGGAAATGGTGCCTAACATCTATGTGCTTAGTTCTCTTGTGATGAACCGGGTTCTTAGTCATACTAATTGCACTAGTGTTATCACAGTAAATAGGAATGCATCCCACATCTATACCAAAGTCCAGGAGTTGTTGCTTAATCCATAGCAACTGAGCACAGCAAGAGGCTGCAGCCACATATTCAGCCTCAGCAGTAGACAAGGCTACTGAATTTTGTTTCTTGGTGGCCCAAGAGACAAGGCAGGAGCCCAAAAAGTGAGCCATGCCTGAAGTACTTTTCCTGTCAACCAGGAAACCTGCATAGTCAGCATCATCATATCCTACAAGGTCAAAATTACTACCGTTAGGATACCAAAGGCACAAATCAGTGGTGCCCTTCAGATATCTCAAAATTCTTTTTACTGCAGTGAGATGGGACTCCTTTGGATTGGCTTGAAACCTAGCACATAGTCCCACACTGAACACAATATCAGGTCTACTTGCAGTAAGATATATTATAGACCCAATCATCTCTATGTACGTCTTCTGATCAACGGATGAACCAGGTTCATCCACATCTAATTTTGTAGCTGTGGCTATTGGGGTATCTATCTCCTTTGAATCTTCCATTTTGAACTTCTTGAGGAGTTCTCTCACATACTTCTGTTGATGAATCATTGTTCCATGTGGAGTTTGTTTGATTTGCAGACCTAAGAAAAAGGTTAGCTCACCCATCATACTCATTTCAAACTCACTCCCCATTAATGTAGCAAATTCCTTGCTGAGCTTCTCAGTTGTTGCCCCAAATATGATATCATCAACATATATTTGTACAATCAGAAGATCTTTTCCCTTTTCCTTTAAGAACAAAGTACTGTCTATTTTGCCTCGTTTGTACCCATGTTCCAGCAGGAATTTTGACAATCTCTCGTACCAAGCTCTAGGTGCTTGCTTGAGACCATAGAGAGCCTTGTCAAGTTTATATACATGATCAGGTGATTCTTTGCTTTCAAACCCAGGAGGCTGTTTTACAAATACCTCTTCCTTCAAATAGCCATTGAGAAAGGCACTTTTGACATCCATCTGATGCAGAGTGAATTCCATGTGTGCAGCAAATGCTATAAGAAGTCTGATTGCCTCCAATCTTTCCACAGGAGCAAAGGTCTCATCATAATCAATTCCCTCTTCTTGGTTTTATCCTTGAACAACCAGTCTTGCCTTGTTTCTTGTAACAGTTCCATCCTTATCGAGTTTTTTCCTGAAGACCCACTTGGTGCCAATTATTAATCTGTCCAGTGGCCTGGGTACCAAGTCCTATACTTGACTTCTCTCAAATTGATTCAGCTCCTCTTGCATAGCAGTTACCCAGTCAGCATCTTTCAGGGCTTCAACAATGTTCTTTGGCTCAATCAAGGATAAAAATGCATCAAACGCACACAGATTTTTCAAGGAGGATCTAGTTTTGATTCCAGATCTCAAGTCTGTTATGATGTTCTAGAGAGGGTGAGAACTCTGATATCTGTGTGGTTTGAGAACTAGTTGTTCACTTCTTGATTGTTCCATGTTGTCTTGTTGATGTGGAACAGGATCAGGGCCAGTATTTTCGTGAGGAATTCCCCCTATCGAGTTGCGTGGGGTTGTTAAACCTGGTCCATCACCTGTTCCATCTGCCATAGGTGCTTCAATGTAGTCATTGCTCCTCAC
>MDKH01028469.1:0-27125 GCA_005239495.1 Nicotiana undulata
CTAATTAATTTAGCGAGATTTTGTAGGATTATACGATAGGTAAAAATCACGTGCTCACAGCAGATATGATAGGAAAATGATGACAATAACTCAGAGAAATTCTCATAATCAGTTTGTAGACTGTTTAGAATTGTAGAAATGCTTTAAGCTATTTAACAGTTTGAGCTCAACGCGGATAAAATATGCCAAGTATGACTAATATGAGGTATATTACATCTCGATATCTACATGTCAAATATGCATGCCAACTGTAATGCAACATAGTGATAAAGTCATATACTCATACTCTCGTAGTGTTCATCCCCACTCAGCACGCCCAATCACTCGGTACTTCCAATCACTCAGCACTCTCAATCACTCTTCACTCTCAATCACTCATATCTCTCAATCATTTGGCACTCGCACTCAGTATGTACCTGTGCTCACTGCTGGTATGTCAGACTCCGGAAGGGAGGATCCTGCCCAAGCGCTAATATAAGCCAATCATGGCATGAACCAATAAAGCCTGGTGCGGCGTGCAGCCCAATCCCATAAATATTACTCTCAATCAGGCCCCCGACCTCACTCAATCATCAATCTCTCCTGTCTCTCGGGCTCACAAATCTCATTATAATCAGCCCAAACAATTATAATATGATGTAACAATAAATGACAACAGATATTGAGATACGATGTGCAAATAATAGATGTGAATGTGTACACAATTGCAATTTAAGCAAATAATTCAACATCAGAAGTGACCTCCGTGGGTCCCAACAGAACAAACATATAGTCTAAGCGTGATTTCTAACATGGATTGTAGGTCAATGACTCTAACAAGTAGGAGTTTCATTATTAGAAACAAGGTTTGATAACTACATAGTACCATAGAATCAACCGAGTCACAATTACTATGATGCACGCCCACACGCCCATCACCTAGAATGTGAATCACCTTAACACCAACCACATATGTATTTTAGGGATTCATACCCTCAAAACCAAGTTTAGAAGCGTTGCTTATCTCAAACCACTCAAATCTCTACTCCAACAAGCCCTTGCATCACGAATCGGCCTCCGAACGACTCGAATCTAGCAACAAGCAACTTAATACAATCAATACAAGTTATAGGAATCGATTCGTATAATAAAGCTAAGTTCTTTAACCAAAGTCAAAATTCAACCCAAAAGTTCAACCTCGGGCCCACGCCTTGGAACCCGACCAAACTTACAAAATCTGAACACACATTCAATAACGAGTCCAACCATACCAAAATCATCCAATTCCAACTCTGAATCGACATTCAAAATTCAATTATTCACTTTTAAAAAGTTTAGATAAAAATCTCCCATTTGTCTTGTTAATGTCACGATCCAAAATCTCACCATGGTCGTGATGGCGCCTATCGTGTTACAAGGCAATACTATTTTTGAAATATTACTACTAAATGATTTTAAGAATTTAATAAAACAATACCAACATTTGAATTTCTCATAAACTAAATCAACTCTAAATATAATTAATATAAAATATGAAAACGAGCCCCAAACATCGGGGTGTCACTAAGTCATGAGCGTTTAAAACTATAAACTAAGATATATAAACTGTCTAAAAGAAGAAATGACAAAAGAAGTGACAAGGTCCTGCGGGCACTAGCAGCTACTTTGCAGTCTCCAAAGATAGAGGGCCTAAACTCAACGATCGCCGCGCTCTAACTCACCTAGATCTGCACATAAAGTGCAGGGTATAGTATGAGTACAACTGACTCAGTAGTAACAGAAATAACTAAGGAACTGAGCAGTAGTGACGAGCTAAGCAAAACAATGCAATTATTTATTTTCACAATTTAAAAATAACAGGAATAAACAGGTAAATTCCATAACTCAGTAAATGCCACAAAGAAATTTAATAGATAAATGCAGCAACAGCAAAAGTAAATGCAACCTCACAGCAATGTCACTCCACCACTCAGCACTCGCACTCAGCATTCAACACTCAACACTCAATACACTCAACACTCTATGCTCAATGGGGGTGTGTACAGACTTCGGAGGGGCTCCCAAAGCCCAAGCACTAAGCATGGACAACTCACGTGCAATAATATCAATACCTGGATTCACACGGTCAGCTCATGTGTTACGCGGACAACTCACGCGCTATGGTATCAATACCTGAACCCACGCAGACAGCTCACGCGCTATGATATTAATATCCTCATAACCAGGCTCTCGACCTCACCCATTCATGTACCTCTCCAGCCTCACAATGCACCACAAATAACGGGACACAACCCACATCAAGTATGACAACATATTAGTAAAATAATAGAGACTGAGGTAAATATGCACAATAATTTTTATGACTGAGTACAAATAACGTGAGCATGAATGAAGCCTAGACATGATATCTAACATGAAGGCAAACAAGTTCACCAACAAGTAAATGCATAAACACAAATAATGATTATTAGGCCTCACAGCATCACGGGACGAACCAAGTCTCAATCCCTCGAGGTATACACCCACACGCCCGTCACCTAGCGTGGGTATCACCTTAAGACAATCACATGGTATCAAATTCTCTAGGTTTATACCCTCAAGGTCAGAGTTAAAATTGTTACTTACCTCAACAACGTAAAATCCTACTCCGGGATGCCCTCGTCTCTGGACTCGGTCTCCAAAAGCTCCGAATCTAACCAAAATCAGAATACTACTATCAACATAGTCTAAAGAATCGAATTCAACAATAAAAACTACATAAATATGCCAAAAACCTGAAATCGGCCTAAACCCGGCCCCCGGGCCCACGTCTCGAAACCAGTCAAAAATGGTAGAATAATAAACCTCGTCCTCCCCGATTCTAACCATATAAAATTTATCAAATTTGTACTCTGTTTGGTCCCTCAAATCCCTACCTAAAACTATCCAAAGCTCAAGCCCTAACTCCATCAATTTTACTTTGAAATCATCAATCAAATCTAAAAAACGAAGATGGATTCATAAAATATAACCAAAACCGAGTAGAGAACACTTACCCCAAATCCCTATGGTGAAAATCACCCAAATCCGAGCTCCCCAACTCAAAATATGCCCGAATGAAAAAACTTTTATTTTATATATTTTCTGCCAGCTATTCTACCTCGTTTCTCGTGCCAAATGATATCGAAACTCATTTTTTATGCGTCCAATGGATACCTTGTGAAATTCTAGTTACGTTAGGCTTTTGAATCACTCAATTTGACCTTATAATGAATGAGATATGTTGGTTTCAATATTTGCAAATAGTGCAAATTTTTAAATACGTCGACAGTGGCAATTTCGTAATTAATTTGAAAACTCTAGCAACCTAATTTTTAGTAAAATGATCATAAAATACTTATACGATGTCTAACTTCGATGATTGTTTTTGCTACGGGTCTGTAATTACGATACGGATCTAATGCTTCAATCAAAAAAGAAATCGGGGCTCATTTGTTTAATATAATATCATTTATACTTGAAAAACGACGTTGAAACATAAAAAAGCGAGTGCAACACAACTCAAACCTATCCGAAACTTACCCGAGGCCCTCGGGACCTCAACCAATAATTCTAACAAGTTATATATCACTATCCAAACTTATTCGAACCTTCGGAACACCCAAAACAACACCAAAATACCAAATCAACATCGAATTCAAGCCTAAGAACTTCTAAACTTTCAAAATTCGCCAACGACGCTGAAACCTATCAAACCACGTCGGAATGACCTGATATTTTGCACACACATCACAAATGACACTACGAACCTACTCCAACTTCCGGAATTCTATTCCGACCCCAATACCTAATTTTTCATTGCCAACCAAAATTGCCAAATTTCTAACTTTTGTCAATTCAAGCCTAATTCTACCACGGACCTCCAAGTTACATTTCGGACACACTCCTAAGTCTAAAATCACCCAATGAAACTAACTGAATCATAAAAATCCCAATCAGAATTCGTTTACTCATAAGTCAACTTCCGGTTGACTTTTCTAACTTAGCTTTCTAACTAAGAGCCTAAGTGTTCATTTCACTCCAAAACTACTCCGAGCCCAAACCTACCAACTCGATATAACTCAACACAGTTGAACAACACATAAATAAGCATAGATGGGGGAAATGGGGCTATAACTCTCAAAACGAACGACCAGATCATTACAGTTGATTCCCATATTTTGATGTTAAATCTAGTGATTGATCCATGTAAATATCATATACATATGTTAGAATCACTTACACCAAGTTTGTAGATGAAGGTCTAGGTTGAAACCCTTCAAACTCGAGCTCCCAAGTCTCTAAAATGGTGAAAATGAAATAGAAGTACAAAATCTCGTTTATAAAGTACCAGATGTGATCTCTCACAGTGCTGACCGCACTTTGTTTTTGTGTGGTCCGCACTTCCAAGTTCTTCGGCCTCGATCCAAATTGTGTGGTCGCACTATGGTAGTAACTGCACTGCAGTCTTTAGTAAATTAATTTAACTTTCTTTAAAAATGTCCAAATGAAAGCAGTTTGATTTTCTGAAAAATAGACTCATAGGTCTACAACTTTTGTTTTTAGATCATCCCCAAATTTCTCATAGATAGAGAGATATGAGCTTCCGAAGTTAGACTATCAAACCAACATATTTCCCCTGCTACGGCCGCACATGAGGCTTTGCCTCAACACTCAAAAAATGTGCCTTCCGCATTTCAACTGCTCCAAAACATCATCAAAGTGCAGAAATGCTCAAACTTGCTCAAAACTCACCCGAAAAACACCCAAGGTCCCTAGAACCCCATCCAAACATACCAACAAGTCCTAAGACACAATGTGAACTTACTCGATGTCTCAAATCACATTAAACAACATCAAAATTACGGATCACACCCCATCTCAAGCCTAATGAATTATTGAACTTCCAATTTCTAAACCTATACCGAAACATACCAAACCAACTCCGATTAACTTTAAATTTTGCACACAAGCCATGAAAGATACAACAGGTCTATTCCAACTCCCGGAACCAAACGAGCCTGGTAACAACAAAGTCAACTCTCGATCAAACTTCTCAACTTTCCAACTTTCGCCAATTCAAGCCAAAACGACCTATGGACCTCCAAATCAAAATTCAGAGATATTTCTAATTCCAAAATCACCATACGAACCTATCGGGGCCATCAAAATTCCATTCCGGAGTCATCTACACTTAAGTCAATATGCAGCCAACTCTTTTAACTTAGGCTTCCAGCCTTAGGATTGAGTGTGTCAACTCATTTCGAAACAACCTCGGAACCAAACCAACCATCCCGGCAATTCACATAGCAATGAATGAGCACATAATAAGCAATAAATGGGGGAATGGAGCTACAATACCCAAAACGACCGACTGGATTGTCACTACTTTACTATTTGATAATTAAATTAAAAAATTTAATTAGCCAAATAAATTTAGTTAACGGGTTTTTCTTTTTAATAAATAGGGAGCTATTGTTCAACGGGGTAATGAGAACCTCCCATAGTTTAGGTGTGTTTTAACCTATTCACTCTTTTATACTATAAGTTTATCAGAGTTTAGGATCGTAAAATAAACACTCTTTTAGTTATCCCAAGGTTATATTATTAGACAAAGTTTCTACTGGAAATAAAATGATGTACAAGTAATGCAGAGTTTTATATCGACATTATCCTTATCCCTCGGACAAACGTAACTTAGTTTTTAAAGAAAAAACATCTAGATTCCTTTTGTTTAGGTGCATGAATCTATAAACGGGAATAGTAGTATGACCTATATGTTTGATCTAGAGAATATAAATCACATGTTCGAACAGTAAAAGTATTTAGTAATCTTTGTATTAGGGTAGACTGTTTTATTATATCCTTTAGAGTACGGTCTTTTTTCAAATTTTACATAAATACGAGATACTTTGTATATTAGACTACCTATTTTTGTAATAATATATATTTAGTAGTAAGTGGGTTGATTTTTTTGGGTATAATATTATAGTAGTATTAGTAATAGTAGTAGTTATAGTAGTTGTTGCGGTTGTTGTACTATGTACCCAAAAGAAAAAAGTAGTTAGTGTACTATGGCTCAGAAAAATATTTAGCACAAAAACGAAGGAGTTAAAATTTTAAAAAAAACTACTCACTCCCTACTAAGAATAAATTATTAGGAGCTTTTTTCGGAACTGAAAATCTGAAATCAGACTGTCTTTAGTTTGGGAAAAATGGAAAGCATAATTTATTTAAGGAATGTGAAATTCTAGATACTTGAATGCGTTTTTGTTTTCTTTCTAGTTTCCCACGAGATATATATATATATATATATATATATAGTACAAAAAGTTCAATTCGACCATTTAGTTGTAGTAGAACACCTACTTGAAAATTAGGTAAATTTTAGCCCGTGACCAATTCAAGGTGAAAAATGGGGTTGCTCCCTCGGTAAACTGGGATAAAGTTGAGCCAAAAGATCTCGATGTAAGATAAATTCATGAGGAAGTAGTATCTCTTTAGGATCTACTCCAGCGTTTAGAAATGAGCAACTGGAGACATTAACATAAACCATCATTAACAATTAATTTTATTTTTTGTTTATAGCTAATAAATTTGATCTCAATATTGTTTTATGATCATTAGGAAGCTCAAATTAATATCATCACGACATGTTTTATTACAATGAAAAACAGTTAAATTTAAAATATATATTTTAAACTCAAGTGTGGCAACTTTATTTTTAATTTTTGGAACTGTGTGGTTAATAATCATTGACAGGCTAATTGCCATACTATAATACAGTTCGAACATAAATTATTATATCAGAATATTAAGTGGGATTGAGAAGTGAACGAGCTATCTTGCTTAAGCTGTATATGTGAGGTCCATCCCATTGGTATGCAAAAGTTGGCAATAGCCTCATGGAAGATTTCACTTGGACCTAAAGTATGCAAAGATGTGGAGGAGAATTACAATTCTCATGTAGCACACTTGGAGCTGGAGCTTATTTTTTCCTATAAAAGGGGAAGCTTTCTTACTTCTTCAATCACACCAACAAAGAAAAAAAGAAAGAGTGAGGCATCATAGATAGAGTATAAGAAAATAGTTTGTAAGAAAAAATAAAAAGTGTGAGCGATATTGTAGTGAGGTGGGGATATCAAAAGAGGGTTATCTCTTTTGAGTATTGTAGTGGTCTTTGTAGTATTTTACTCGGGCCTACAAAGTGTGAAATTTCTTACTATAGTGATATCAGTTGCTCGTCTCGGGGTCGTGGTTTTTTCCCTTATTCATAAGGGTTTTCCACGTAAAAATCTTGGTGTCATTGTCACTCTTTTATTATTGTTGATTATCGTATATCGGTGCTACGTTATTATTCCGCTTTTATTACCGTGAATATTATTTCTGTGGGGAGTTTATTCCCAACAGTATATTCATCCAAATACAATTATGTAAATCCCATAACTAATAATTTACAAAAATATTCCCAAAGTGAGAAAAAAATCAAAATTTTAATCTTTATTTTCTATTCAACAAATGTATGAAGAGAACATTTATCTCTCTTCTTTTAAGTGGTGTGATCTGTAAAGTATATTATTCATAGAGAAGAAAGATTTCTTTAGTACTAATCACACAATTATTTAAAAGTTCGGGAAGATCAACTTTTAAAAATTTTAAATTTTGTTCAAATAATTGGTTTAACGGACCTAAGCTACGGATTAAGTTGGGTGAAATAAAAAATAATCAGATTTATAAATGGTAATTTAAAAGTAGTCATGATTTCAAAAATAATCAAAATTCAGTCACTTTTTATGTAAAGATAAATCTGAACGAAAACAATGTTCAAAATCAGAAAAATATTCTTGTATAACATACTGGAGTTCGAATTTTTTTACATGTGAACTTCCAACATAATATGTTGGAGATCTAGTATAATATACTGGTCCAACATAATATGTTGGAAGTTCATACACAGATGCTCCAATCTCCAGTATATTATGCTGGAACTTTCCATGTTGCAGCAAAATTGTGGTTATTTTCAATAACTTTGCAACGCTGACTATTTTTCAGTTACCAATCCGAAAACTAGCTTGCTCGTGCTATTTTCACGATAAAGTTAAGAGTTAATACCCTCAAACCCACCTAAACTATACAATATTTGTCAGTTTTCTACCTAAATTATCGTTTGTCCCCGAAAATCCTCTAAACTATATCCCCCTTAATAATAACACTCCCCCCCCCCTCCGTCGCTTATGTGGCACATTGTGTGAAGTAAATCGCTTAAGAACGCGTGAAGGGTGACAATAACCATTAAAATTGGCCCACCTGACAGCAACTAACAGGCCCCCCTTTTTAAAAACTTATATTTTCTCCTCTTTTTCTTCATATTACACCTTTCTTGTCCATTTCATCATCTTAAATCCATTTGAAATTCTCTCTCTCATATTATTATTGAGTTTATTTCTTATCTTTCTCATTTTTCCATCCTTCATTCTTACCCAAATTTGTTTGAAAGAAGGAGCACAAAATCCCCAACAAAAGGAAAAGAAAAATGATGGTAGAAATCGTGATTGAAGAGAATCGCTACCTAGAGAAGGTGTCTCTCGTCTACGATGTGAGAATTTTTTCGATTAGAGCAAAGAGGCCATACTTTGAGAGGAGTAAATAACGTATTGTGCAACAAAATTCCCTTTTTATTTCTTCACTTAATTAGATTAACATATATTAATTAAGCTTGTTTTTAAGATTAACATAATTAAATATCCACGTGGATTGCTACATGGCATGTTTTAAAAATTATTTAGAGAATGTATCACACATTAGTAAGAATGAGAAGGGAGGGGGGAGGGAGGGGATTTATTACGAAGGGGGATATAATTCAGTGAATTTTTGAGAACAGACGATAATTTAAATAATAAACTGACAAATATTATATAGTTTAGACGAATTTAAGAATATTAATTCAACTACACTGAAATTGCTTTGAAAAAGTGCACACGATGAAATGAAAGTTCATTTCCTTTCTCTTATTTAACTTTTAACCTACACTTGTTGGCACGTTTTAGTTTAAAATAAATGAGAATGACTATTTGGATGATAAAATTTAGTGGGGCCTACATGATCATTGATAACTTAAATATGTGATAAACGTGTAAATCGTAAAGGATGGAGTGAAATGACAAATTTAAGTGGGACCCGTCTGATCATTAAAGTCTTCATGCACTTAAAATGGACCTAACAATTTGGGCCTTCAATATGCCTTATAATTTTCCTTTAATTCACCAAACCATTCAATGGCATTAAAGTAATAATATACAAAATCAGGGATGAATATATATATATATATATATATATATATATATATATTTTTTTTTTTTTGGGTGGTTGGAGAAAGAAAGGGTTTTTATAATATAGAATGTATTATTTAAAAATTAAGGCAAGCCCCACAAGGCTTGATAATAATAAAAAAATAACAATTTAAGATATAATAATGAAAAAATAACAATCAAACAATTGTAATCCATTATTCTAGAGCCTCAACAATTATTAGAGGAGAAGGTCTATAAATTACACCCCTTCGAATAGCAATTATATGCTCACACAAAAAAAAGAAACTTTCATAAATCATAAAGAAACTATTCTTAGCATGGTGTTGCTTAGGTTTGCTTTCGTTCTAACCGTTCTTCTCGTGACAACCACTAGTTAGTATCTATCTCTCTTATCTCTATATAGCAATTTTACTTATTGAGTTTGTTACTCTTTATATATGCATGGTTACGTAAGTGATTGTGTACGTACATATGTATATATCCGGAGTCGGAGCTAAATCCGATGAAAGGTGGAGTTTGTTACTCTTTATATATACATGGTTACATAAGTGATTGTGTACGTACATATGTATATATTCGGAGTCGGAACTAAATCCGATGAAAGGTGGTTAGCTGAATATATTTTACAAGAAAATTATAAATATTTTATATATTTTAATCTTGAATATTCTTAACGGAATTTTTCAGTCAACGTGTCGTGGTTGTCAAAGACAGAAGTAGTGGCTACACGGGATATTGATCGTGATCTCAGGGGACTTGAGAAGAGCCTACTCTCACCACTTAATGGTATGACTTGCGGGAGAGAATGTGTTTACAATGATTGTAAAGATGATTGTTGGGTTTGTTGTAGATGTATTAGATCCCATTGTGCGTTATGATTGGCGCATTAGTGTCCAATTGCAACCAATTCTACGACAATATATTATGTATTTACCTTTTCTCGTGTGATTTCTGTATTTTCCTCATCTTTTCTTGCTTTGTACGAAAATAATAATAAAACTTTTTAGTTTTATTTGTACTCAAAGTTGAACAGTGTTGGTTGAAGGAAATAAATTACGGGAACACCAGTTTTGACCAATTATAATTTCAACAGTATACCCTAAACCACGGTCCTCCTCACAATCCTTCAACGCCTATCCTTGGCTAAACAACGGTCAAGCGAGGACCACCGATTATGTTGTTATAATCAAGATTTATTGTGAAATTAGTAACTGCCTGGACTATATAGTTACAACCTACAGCTTCATCGGGATGATATAGTAACCTCTCTCTCTCTCTCTCTCTCTATATATATATATATATTAAGTACAATCAAGTGATATGTATCTTTAGTTTAATTATCACTCCTATCGGCCCCATAACTCATTAAGATTGACCCTTTAATAGGCCCATGACCCACAAAACTCTAACCGGACCAACCCATTAATCTAAACATTGAAAAAAGAATATAGTATCATACACTATGAGGCATCTTTTCGAAATAGTCGAATTTCATATGTTTTAGACTATTAGTTATAGAAATAGTCGAATTCCACATGTTTCTCAAATTTTAATGTTAATAAAGTATGATTTTTCTTTTATTATTATTCTAACTGGCTTCAATGATATGTAGTAATTTAAAGTTCGTGTATATGTGAAAAGTTTGAAATTTTTATCACTTTTAACTTTTTTTTAATTAAATTGAATTTGGCCTATTAGGGCCCGGGTTATGGGTTACGGGTCGGGATCGAGTCAATATGTTTTATTTAATGGGTCGAATCCGGACCGGCCCGATTAAGAACACACGTGCCAAGAGGCAACGGATTTGTATCCGGATCGGGTCGACCCATTTAACAAGTGTAGTCCTATATGTTAAGATTATATTATTTAATTAAATATAAATACGGAGTTATATTTTATGGACAAGACAGGTACCGCAGGTTATATTTTTCGTGATATAACAGTGACAGCCATATGACAAACCTTAAAAGTTAAAACTACAAGCAACAACCACAGATTTCTGCAAAAAAGGCCAAGTGGACTATTTAGCTCATGGTTTACGGAATGGCCGGTGGTTGTCAAGATTATTTGCATTATATGGCCTTTTGGAGGCTATTCTTTGAATGAAATCTGTCATCATTAGTTCAATTGGCTAAATTTCGTCTTTAAGTATAGCCAATTATTTTCACCGGTCATCTCTTTTTGGGATAATTATTTAATTAATGATCCTTTTTTCCCTTATAATTATTTAAAAAACGTGCCACGTGCCACTATACATGGCTATTTAACTAAGCCTAAAATCCGTCTAAATTATTATTTTTTTGTCAGTTATTTGGTTAAATTATCAGGGGTTCCCAAAACCCCCCTAAACTATATATATTAAAACACCATGTTGAACTTTTAAAGGTGTATCTGTCCAACTATATTAATTTATTGTTTTTAGAATTTTTTTATATAGTTTACTCATGATGTATTACTTTCGGGTGATTGATTAATTTTAGGAGTTTGTCCAAAATAATATTTAATGTATTGTGTTAAATTTAGGTTTAATTGTGATTGTCCTTTATGCTAAACTCTAATTGAATAAGTCCTTATTTATATTCACTTTGCAGCACAGTAAAAATATAAATAAAGACATATAGTATTGCATTTCTTTAAAATCATCTTATATTAAATAAAAAAGATTACAGAAAATAAAATTTCGCAAATAAAAAATTAGTTGGCCAACAATTACATTCTCTAATTTTAGATTACATAAAAAAGGTTCAAGATATTTAACTTTATTCTCTACAAGGTGTTGAGTTTAATAAGAAGATTTAAATTGATATTCTTTCAATAATAAATCATTTCAAAGGAAACAAGAGAGGGAGAAATTTTTCTAAAGGAAACCCATAGGAGAACTGAAGAAAAAAGGTTAAAAATGAAGAAGGTAAAAAAATAAGGAAGAATGATGAAAAAACTAGGAAGAAAGGTGGATATAACAGAAATAAGGAGAATATTTATGAAAAAATAAATATGAAAGAGGGTTAGGCTAATTAGTCATTATTTTATGTCAATAGAGCCATTTTGATGGGTTTTTTCAACTGCCACACGCTTTCAAGCGAGTATTTACACACTTTATGCTAGTTCAGCAACGGAGGAATTTTAATATGAAGGACAATATAGTTGAGATGAATTTTGAAGACACCGAATAATATAAATAAAATACTGACAAAAATCTAATAGTTTAAGAGGATTTTAAGTTATTAACTCTTCAAAAATCTAGACAAAATTGGCCCAAAAGGGAACATTTACGCAAATCAATCAAAAATTGAATGACATTCTTTTTCGGTCAAATTAGCTCACTGAGTTAATGGGGACAAAATTTAAATAGTAACCTCAAAAAAGCCATTTGTGCAAGTGTCCTGTTTTGTCAAAGTCCCAAAACTACCCAAGAACTCTGTTTTAAAAGGCAGAATTAGGACTCGTTCGGGGCTCGTCTCAAGGCGGAGCTCTCGTAAAACACCCCTGGGCCTATGTGTGGGGCTTAGTTTCGTGAGACTTACGCCCCAGACACGCCCAACGTACTGGGCTCGCCTAATAGAACTTTATGCAATTGTGTGTAACTAACCTCGTAAATCCTCAAAATTTCTTAATAAATCGTTGACTATCAAAAATTAATTTTTTCTTAATCATTAACCATTATGTTGAGTGTATTTTATGTCATAATTAAAATAAAAATTATTGCATGTTATCCAATAAGACTGCTATGATAGTAAATTTTAAATAATCTTTCATTTAAAAGTATTTATCTATTAATTTTTGTTATGTCTTTATTATATAATAGTCCATACTTTTTTATAATTATTTTTCTAAAAATTATATTTTTCATGTTTACGAAATACAATACTTATTAATTTAATAACCCAGTATTAGCTAGTAACTATTTACAAATAATTAGTTATCACGGTATATTATGGTGAATTATGTGTCACTTTATTAGCTTGTTCAAATTTAAAAATAATGATGCTAGAGAATCATATTTTAATTGTGAATTATGTTTTTATATAAATTCTCTTTCAAATAGAAAACATATTAAATAAAAGGACTATTTTAAAATATATCAAATTATAATATCGAAATTCTTTCAAGATTCGTTACAGAGATGCATATAAGAATTTGCATTGAATACATTACTTTTGATGTTTGAGTTGTAGCGACGTTGCAACTAATTTGTATATTATGATATATGTCATACTTTTCGTATGATTCATAGTTGAATTATAATTTATAAATATTTTAAATAGATTATTTGTTATAATTTTGTGATTTTAATGTAATTTTTATAATTATTTTTATTTTATACTATCTTAAAATCCTTGAAATTAGTAAAATTTAAAGATCTGTGGGACTTACGTCCCGTGTCTCAGGGCTTACGCCTCGCCTCGTCAAAGATAAAACACCTCGCCTCACGCCCCCAGCCTTTTAAAACATTGCCCAAGAATACCTATAAAAGACAGAGGGCAGCACTTGAAAACAACAGAACCTCACTCCTCTTCAGATCTAGGATTTTTGTCCTAATAAAAAAAAGCAAAAACAAATATTAAATAGAAATCGATTTATATTTCTCTTGGTAAATAACTCAACTTTCAATTAAGTACAGTATTTCGTCTTGGTAGAGCATGAGTGTGAACAATTAATATTATACTAATTTTAAAAAATATATATATAAACTATTTAATTTTACAAAAAGACTATGAGTTCACGTGTTTCATAATCCGCCTCCGCTCCTCTCTGCCAATTGCTTTAGTTGGCCCCCAGTTTTCTTATAAAGTCTCACACAGATTTAAGTCAAGTTGGTCACTTTTCCAATTGTGAGAAACAAATAATCAGTGGGCTGCAACTTTTCTTTTTATTATTCAACCTCTTTTTCTTGCTTATAAATTGTTATCTGTGTATACAAAAATTTCAATCCATTGCCTCAAATCTTGAAGAAAATATATATTCGGAACACAAATATTCAGCCAGAAAATCAGATATTTAAGCCGAATTTCAATGGCTTCTCTTGTTCTTCTCTTATCTGAACTTTTTAGACATGAAAATACAGATTATTTGGCCTCATTCTCAGCTTCTTCTTCTTCAACTTCAGCTGTCAATTCTTGTACTATTATGGCTTCAAAAGGAGTTCAATCAATTTCCAGCAAAAGAGTTTTAACAAGTTTTAACAATTACTTTGACAAGGAAGAGGAATTTGAAGAACTTCCAACGATTTGTGTTGATATGGTTTGGCCTTAGAACAGTTTTTTTTTGTAATTTGTGTCATTAAACTATGTAGGAAGACAATTTTCTTACTAGGGAACCAAGTCCAAATCTTTGTGCTCATTCTTTCTTTTCCATTTTTGTGATTTTTCTTTGTTTCCTTTTTATTGAAACAAAATAAACTATACAAATTTACAATTAATCCACAACATACACGTAAAATTGGGGGGAAAAATTCAGAAATAGCCTAATTTACAACGGGTAATTGAAAAATAATCACAGTTTTAAAAATAATCGAAATTTAGATATTTTTTCATGTAAAGATAAAATCTGAACGATAATAATTTTAAAGCATCGAAAATATTCCAGCACAACATGCTGGAGTTCGAATTTTTTATATCTCAGGTTCCAGCATAATGTGTTGGATTTTCATAATATGTTGGAGTTCCAATATAATGTGCTGGGAGTTTATATCAGGAGCTCCAAAATCTAGCATGTTACGCTGCAACTTTCCGTGTTTCAATAAATTTAGTGTCTACTCCAGCCGTTTCAATTTAGATGATGTAGTTTGACTTGTCACAAAGTTTAAGGAGAAAAAAAAAGAAGAAGACTTTTGAAATATGCGATAAAGCTTTGTGGAACCAGGCTATAAAAGTTTCTCATTATGTGTAAAGTAGATAAAATAAAAAATTTAAAGTTAAAATATTTCCAAATATATAAATATATCTATCTGTTTCTAAATAAATAGAGTATTATTTAATAATTTTGCAACACTAACTTTTTTCAATTATCAATCCTAATATTGGCTAGCTGATGCTATTTTCACCCTAAAATTTCTAGCTACCTATAAGCCAATAACCTCATATATGAGGCCACCCATTTCGTTTATCCTTTTTAGCCCTTTGTTCTTCAATCGTCTCTTTACCACCAAGACATTCTAGTGGTATGGTAAATATTTATCGCACACAAATATATATTTACATCAAATTGAATAATTTAGTTAATTATTAAATTAAAATGATAATACATACTATCTTCTTCTTTTTTGTGCGAAAGATAAGCTTGCATTAAAATAAAATATAACTACAGAGAGGGGGATGCGTGTGCATCCTTTGTTGTCTTATGCATATTGTTATAATTACTACTAATATTACAAAACGTTGGAACAGTAGCTGCATGGCTAACAAAATTATTTGCATGTGCATTGGGGACACTTTGTTGTTGCTGCATGTGACCCCCATGTTGCCCGTCGATTTGAACATGCGATGCTTGTGTCAGTGGGACTGTGGATGTGCGTTTGTATCTCACTGCTCCTGCTTGATCCAGGTTCAAAAGGTGCTCCACAAAAAGAGGTGGCTCATCAAAAAAGAGTACATTGTTGTCCATCCATCATATTGCATCCTTTCTTGGCTAGGCAGTCAGCCACCATGTTGCCCTCCCTGTAGGTGTGTGCCAGAGTGATACTAGGTCCTTGGTCCAGGAGATGCCTGCATTCCGCAAGTATATTAGCATGCACTAGATTATCATGGCTCAACATTGTTATTACCTTAGATGCATCGCTGTTAATTTCTAAAGGGAATAGTTGGTCTGTGAGCCACTTCCAGACCCTGCAAGAGAGATTTTAGTTCTATATGAATAATGTTTGAGGCTCTCAATGTCCCAGAAAACCCAATTACCCAGTTGCCATTGTCGTCGCATATTAAGCCCCTTATCCCAGCCATATTTGTTTTTCTTGAGACTGCCCCATCAGTGTTTAGCTTGAATGCCCTAGGTTTTGGAGGCAACCATTTAACATGAGTTTGTTGTAGGATTTTTGGAGGTGTAGTATTGGTGGCTAGGTAAGTGTATTCTAGTGCTTGTTGAGTTATTTGGTTGAGATGTAGCGGTTGGGTGGTATTGTTGAAGCTCATGTTGTTGCGTTGGAGCCATATGTTAGTATATTTGATGGTTCATGTGGCAGGGTATTATTGGAGGCTTTGTGTTCATTAGTTGTTTGATCCATAGTTCTGGCAGGGAGGATTGACCTATTGACATGATGAACCATTGCATTCACAATTGTTTCCAAATGTGGGTAATTGAGGGACAATGGAAGAATAAGTGAGTGATGGATTCTACACTGTTGTGGCAAGCCTGACATTGGCCATCAAGTGTGATACCTATGTGGTGGAGGTATTTTTTTTATGGGAAGGCTTGTGAACTATAAGCCAGATGAATGTTTTTTGTTTTGGTAGTATTGGCAGCCGCCAAATCCAATTATAATTGTTAGGATTGACATGGCTATTGAGACCTTTGTGAAGAAGCTTGGTGTACATAGTACATACTGTGAATTTTCCGGTGGGTGATAATGCCCAGTAGGTGGAGTCTGGTTTAGTTGTATAGCTCGGAATTGTAATGCTGTTAATCATGTTTTTAATGTCAGTGGTCAAAGAGAAGGACATGGCCTCCCAGTTCCATTGGTTGTTTATTCTGTAGGAGTCGATATTTCGAAATATATGGTTCGCTGGGATTGGCACATGTATGATGGATCTGGGAGTAGTATTTGGTGCCAGCCATGCAGTGTTCCAAAAGTTCAGTTGTGAATGGGAGCCAGGGTTCCATTGGGTTCCAAGTTGAAAATTTCTCCACCCCATCATGATATTCTGCCAGGTAGGAGAAAGAGTATTCCATTGTTGTTTGTTAATGTATTTATTGACTAGTGTGGTTGCCCATAGTTGATCAGTTGCATGGAAGAGTTTTCATGCTAATCCAGCAAGTATTGAGTCATTTTTGTGTTGTAGTTTCTGGATACCTAGTCCTCCCATGTTTTTGGGGGTTGTGACTAGATTCCATTTAATAAAGTGTAACTTTCATTTTTGATCTGTGGTACCCCAGAGAAAGTAACGCATGTATTTTTTTATTTTATGAATTATTCCTTTAGGGATTGAAATGTATTTCATGACGTGGTTGGGAAGAGTAGAAAGGGTTGATTTGATGAGTGTGACTCGACCAGGTAGTGATAGGAACCGAGTTTTCCACCCCGCAAGTTTATTTTTGAAGTTATCCTGAAGGAATTGGAAGTTCGTTTTGGTAGGCCTTTTTTGGCACATTGGAAATCCCAAGTATCTTCCAAAGCGGTGGCCTTCCTTCATGCCGAAACAGTTCAGGACATTATTTTTATGGTGAGGCGAACAGTTTCCAGAGAAAAAAATCTTTGATTTTTGGAAGTTGATTGTTTGTTCTGAGATGGTTGTGAAGTTGTTAATAATGTCTATGATTGAATTATAACTCTTAGGAGTAACTTTGGATAGTAGGATAATGTCGTCCGCAAAAAATAGATGAGAACGTTGCGGCCCATTTTGTGATAGTTGTAGGGGTTGCCAAAGTAGGTAGTCTACTGATTGGAATATAGTCCTAGATAGCCGTTCAAGGCACATAATAAAGATGTATGGTGAAAGTGGGTCGCCTTATCGAATTCCTCTCGATGGTTTAAAGTGAGTAGTTGGTGAGCCATTTATTAAAATAGAGATCGAGGAGGTTGTAATACATGACATAATGAGGGTTGTTAGTTCGATAGGTATGTTGAAGAAGTGAAGTGTTCTTTTATGAAAGATCATTCGAGCTTATCAAAAGCTTTTTCCAAATCTAATTTAAGAAGCATGTGGCCTAATTTGCCAGTTTTCTTTTTTCTTAAATGGGTAAGGATTTCCTGAACGATTATGGCATTATCCGATGCTCTCTTACCCTGTTGGAAGCTGGATTGTGTTGGTCCTATAATTTGTGAAAGATAGGGCTTCAGTCGATTGACGATAATTTTAGTAATCAACTTATAAATTGTATTGCATAAACTAATAGGGCGATATTGAGTGATGGAAGTTGGGTTTTAAATTTTTGGGATGAGGCACAAATAGGTCATGTTAATTTCTTCAGGAATTTGGTTGGATGTGAAAGCTTGGTGGCAGTAGGAGGTTACTACATGGCTCACAACGTGCCAATATTTTTGGAAAAAATATGGATGCAAACCGTCTGGGCCTGGTGCCTTAAAGGGTTGGAATGAAAATAGGGCTTGGTGTATTTCTTGCGGGGAGAGGGGCTTGGATAGATTGTGAGCGTCATCCAATGTTAGGGTGTGGTTGGAATCTGCTCGATAGTGTGTCCTATTACAAAGAGTGTGCTTGGTAGCATATAAGTGTTGGTAATATGTAGTTATGGAAGTATTGATTTGTGTTGGATCAACAATCCAATTACCGTCATTATCTTTTAAAGCGTTAATGCGGTTACGCCTACGGCGTTGTAGTGTGGACATGTGAAAAAACTTTGTATTGGAGTCTCCATCGGTTAACCAATTTAGTCTTGATTTGACCTTCCAAAAGTCCTCCTCTTGTTTGAGGATTGTACTAAATTCATTTGTTAGAGCAATTTCAAGGTTTTGGAGGAAAATGCTCGTAGGATAGTGAATTGATTTTTGGATGCCCTTGATTCGAGCCAAATTTTTTCTTTTCTTTTGGAAAATGTTACAAAAAGTATGTTGATTCCATTGAATGGCATTTTGTTGGAACGAAGCAGTTGCTTGTATAAGAGTAGGTGTGTTTTTCCATGATTGTTGAACCACAGATATGAAAGTAGGATGATTAAGCCACATTATTTCCAATCTAAATATAGGCTTCCTAGGCTGATTTTGGGGCTGGAGTATGACTAATAACGGACAATGATCAGAGTAAGTTCGTGGAAGATGTTGGACTAGGGCCTCCAGAAAAATATTAAGCCAATCATAGTTTCCCAGTAATCTATCAAGTCTTTCCAAAATAGTGTTACCTAATCGTCTTTTATTAGTCCAAGTGAATCTGCTACCCTCAAAACCCAGGTCTAGCAAATTACAATAGTTAAGACAATTTAGAAAAGCGTCTACTCTATTATTGTTAATAGGATTACCACCAAATTTTTTCGTGGCCTTAGTAACTTCATTAAAATCTCCTCCAAATAACCAAGGCCCGTTATAATTATCATGCACAAATTTTAAATTATTCCATAGTTGAGTATGTGCTACAGTAGAGTTATTTGCATAAATAGAAGAAAATAACCATTTTGAGGGGTTTGTCCATACCTGGACCATGCAGTGCATTTCCTGTGTGGTCAGTGTAACATCATCAATTTTGACTAATTCTTCATGCCATAGTAATACCATTCCACCCGACTGCGCTTGTGCTTCAACTTGTACCATGTTAGAGAAATTAAAATTATTTTTTAAGGCTGAGTGGTCATTCATTCGTGTTTCTTTGAGGACCACCATGACAGGTCTGTAGTTATCTAGGAGTGACCTAAACTGCCTTCTAAATTCGCCATTATTAGACCCCTTGAAATTCCAAACAATTAGATTCATAATGGATTGTGGGTTTATGGGAGTGTCGATATCTGCATAGTCATGCTGAGTCCTATTACAGGATGGACTGGGCTCCTCGGGCGTAAGGTGGGAATGACTACTAGGGAGTACTTCCCTTCCTGGGCATTGTGAGTGGGATGGAGGTTGACACTGCATGTGAGAAGTTCGGGTGGGGTGGGGGGTGGGGGGGTGGGTGGGCATTTGAGTATGAATATTTTTGCGTATTGCTCCTTAATGTTGTACTGATAGAACCCCTTTAGCCAGATCAATTCTGTCTTTGTTTCCCTCGTTTCCTCCATTATGTGTGCCAATTATAACCTTGTTTGTTCTCCTAGTTCGTTGGGCGATAGAGGTGGTGTTGGAGGTGGGCTCAGGGTTGGTGATAAAGGGTTGGCTGGTGAGAGGATCGTGTTTGGTGGTGGGAAGGTTTGCATGTTCTGGAACCATGGAGAAAAGATTTGGCCCGTGTGGTGCTGGGGTAAAAGTGAAGGTTACCCATTATCTGATGGAAGTTGTATAGAGGTGGTGTTGGAGGATTGTTCCAGGGTGAGCTCAGGGAGGAGGATGGCTGTATGTGCTCCACCATTAGTGGAGTGTGGATGGTTGGACATTGGTACTGGGCTACAGCTTCCATTCCCAGCCTCATGCCTTCCGTTACTATCTCTGCTACATGAGTTATATTTTGGACTAGTAGTATTATTTCTTGATTGTTGAGTTCCATCGTTAGGATTAGTGCATGTCCCTGTAGCCCTGTTTCCAACCACGACATTAAAGGGTACTCCAGTGGTGGAGTCTGCGATGTATAGATGAGAGGTGTGGTGGGGTTGGGGTGTGGAGGACCATTCATGATTAATATGGGGAAGTGAAAGAGTTGGTTGTTTGTTAGTGGAGGAGAGGAGTTGTGAGTTATCCAAGGACGAGGCATTTGATAGAGATGGAGGAGGCTGGTTTATAGTATGGTCATTCAAAGTTTTGAAGGAGGGTGCATGCACATAGTTGTTTGCATGTCATATGTTTATGAGTGATTGCTCTTGGCTTGAGTGTAATTTGGTGGAAGTAGATGTAGGTGCAAATGATTGTGTATCACATGGCCATAATCATGCTCTGCCTGTGACTTGGATGGAGTGTTTTGTGTGATTGTAGAAGGAAAGTCTTGGATTGGCTGGGGGAGGGCGGCATGCAGAGTGACGGCGTCCAGATGTGCACTAAGGGATTGTGTGGAGATTTTGTCAGGTCAGTTGTGTGATGTGGAATGAGCAGGGGGCCCTAGATGTCGCCCTTAGTCATTTTTGTTTTTCTACATATAAGAAGGAGAAACACTGGGTATGTTTTTTTGTTGTATATAAGCAAAAAGTGACTTAAAATATAAAACAACAACATATTCCTATGGCTTAAAGTAGGGTATGGTAGGATAGTATGTACGCAAATCTTTTTCCTACTTTTATAGAGGTAGAGAGACTGTTTCCAATAAACCCCCAGCTCAAGAAAAACGTAACACAATAATATGGTAATGTGAAAACTTATGAAAAGGACAATAAAAACAAGAAAAAATTGCTTAAAATATGATAGTGAAAAATAATAGTACATAATAGAGTTTGGCTTGCATCATTATAGTTACACTTGAATCAAATACTCTTTTTAACAAATCTAAAATTAATTTAATCCAGTAACTTAAATAGTGAAGCATTCAAATCTCACCCTAATAATACTCCTTCCGGAAAAGGGCCTAAACTATCCCTATGTTTGCTAAATAATTTACAAGTACATCCTGTCCATCCATTAGTCCGAAAAAGCATACAACGTTAATTTTATTAACAAAAATATTCCACGCCTAACGGCAAAATTGGTGGGCATTTCATTTTGTGACGTGACAATTTTTTACTGAGCCATGTGATATTGTTGGCCGAAACCAAAATATGGGTCTTATTTCTACCCAATACCTGATCCAACCCTATGGTTAGTTACCCCCCTCCCCCTACCTTTTCTTCTTCCCCCAAATCTTGAAATGAAAATTAACAATAAATGCAGCTTCCTTCAATTCACTTTATTCATTCATTATTTTCAGTTCAGTTCTCTTATTTCTCATTTCACAAACCACCGCTCCACCAATATCGTCACCACTGCAAATAGCTCATCTCTCTCTTCACTTCAATCCCTCCATTTCCTCCAAAATCCATACTCTTCCCTTCCAGCTCCATTTACATTACGAGCTTAGATATTGATCTTCAAATTTTCAGTAAATAACATCAAAATTATTGTTTCTCCGACTTACGATGACGAGTATGTCGTTGCTTCTACGATTGAAGATTTCTTTAGCCAAAATTTCGTCCACCAAAATAAAAATCGAAACCCAAATTTCAAGTCGAGTTCTTAGTGTATCACCATCAATCATTTTTTGAGACATGAAGTGTTGCTTGTGTTTTACTGGAGTGATTTAAATGAGTTGAATGAGAATCAGACTGATTTGAGAACTACGTAATAGGCTTAGTTTGGAGATTATAAAGGTTAATGATATGGGGTTTGTTACTGCGTATCCAGATTTGTATTATAATAAATTACTTGTGGTTCATGAGTTTCAAAGTGTGATTCCGTTGCTTATTGAGATTGATGATGAAATGAGTGAGAATTTTAGAAATGCTGAGAGTAATAATGCATTGAAATTTGATGTTTTCACGGTTTGTTATCCGATTAAAAAATTTATATTAAACCCAACTTATTATCACTCTTTATGCCATATGTTCGGATTAGGTAAATGTGTAGATTTGAGAATCATATTTGGTTTTTGGCTGTCAATGCCACGTGACCCGTAAAAAATTGTCACGTCATTAAATGAAAGACCCAACAATTATGTCGTTGGACATGAAGGTATTTTTTTTAATAGAATTAATATTAATATTGTGTACTTATAAACCATTTAATAACTAATAGGGATAGTTTAGACCCTTTCCGGGTATTCATGAAAAAACCCTAATTACTAGGCTTTTTTGTTGGGTTAACTAAATACTAAGTTGTATAGTGATGCTGATTGCCCAAACACAACCTAATAATTTTCAGAAAATTTTTCATTTCAAGCAATCAACTAGGGAAGCTAATTAGCCAAATTCAATCGACTCGGGTCGGAGCCTCCCGTCAATAACCCCAAATCTTCCCTATTTGTTTTCTCTATTTTAAATCAAATTGCACCCAGTGCTTTAAAAGGCGTGGGCGTAAGACGAGGCATTTTACATATGCCTCACCGAGGCGTAAGCCCCGGGGCACGGGGCATAAGCCTCATAGGTATTTATTTTTTAATATAATTACAGTAAACATTTATAAACAGGTAAAATTGCATAAAATTGGAGAAACTATATATATATATATATATATATATATATATATATATATATATATATATATATATATATGTGTGTGTGTGTGTGTGTGTGTTAGTCGAAACAATCTATCATATGCTACTTAGAAGCACAAGTAGCTTGAGTCGAAAATAATAAAGCTTTCTACATGGAGGAATAAAAAGGATGACTAACCTGCAATTTGAACTTTGAACTTGATGCTACGAAGGAGAATGTAGTTCTCTTTGTATTCGTAAAAAAAATGAATATTCGTTGCTTTCGGAAGATATTAGCAGACTAGCGAATAATAGAGAATTGGAAAAGACCATAAATTAGGGCTTCAATCCATAAAAAAGTCTTGACTTTTAAATTTAATACATTTCAGTTCCTTTTTAAACCTTTTGAGTAATTACTAAGCTGCATTTTGAGAATTTGAGTATTATATGAAGGACTTATTCAACAAATTTTCTTTTAGTTTGAAAAGGTATCTAGGGCTTACGCCTCACTAAAAAAACATGTCTTATATGCCTGAATTGCTGCGCGTACGCCTTTGAGACTGTCGCCGCAAATTGCTAGGCTCGTCCCAAAAAACGCCTTTTAAAAGACTGATTGCACCATTAGCTAATGACAAAAATAAAACCAAAAGAATCAAGCAGAGAAGAATTTCCATTGCACTTCCATTATTCTAATAACTGGTGGAAGAGTTTTCCTACTTCTTAGAAGGTATGGCTTAGCTTTTGTTGAACAAATTATCTTTTTTCCCCCCCTCAAAATGTGGGATTTCTGGCTAAAAAATTCTGTTAGTATGTAGTTTTTGCCAGAATTCGAAAATGCAAAACCCATATGTGAAGTTCGATTTACTTGCGTCTTAAGTGACCGTCTAATTATTCCATGTACTCCGGCTGTTCTACTGTGATACTATTTTCTTACTAGTCAGTTTGAAAAGAATGAAATATTTTAATATTTGAAAACCGTTGATTTACACTTTTCATTTAACCGTCAATGAGAAGTTTCTTATAGCTATATAGATGTTATGATATGTATAAAATTACAAGTTCTTAAAGTTTTATAAAATATTAGACATATTTAAGACAATTAAATTCAAAAATGTTCTTTTCTTTCTTAAACTCTGTGTCGCTTCAAATTATGTCATATAACTTAATTAGAACGAGTACGCGTGATGCTATTTGCAAAATTCACAAAATAATGTCATAACAAATGGTCAAATGCGATTTGTATGTTTCATGTCATAAATGCAAATTTTAAATTGCATGCCATAAATGCAGTTTATAAATTGCATTGTTAAATGCAATTTATGAATTGTATTTGCGATTTAAGCTAACAACATCTCTCAGACCGTCCATTATCTCAATTAACTTAGAACGCAATGTAAATTACAATTCATATATACAACAACAACAACGACCCTGTATAGTTCCCCAAGTAGGGTCTGGGAAGGGTAATATGTACGTAGACCTTACTTCTACCCGATGGAATAGAGAAGTTGTTTCCAATAGACCCTCGGTTCAAGAAGACGAAAATTACTCACTAGTGAAATTTGCGGGCCGCAATTGCACATTTTGGGGGAAAAACATTATTTCCCCCCTATATTATTGAGTATGGGAATGAAAAGTCCAAGTATAGCGAAATGCCTATTGAGAAGGAAATTTTGTTCACAAATAGCCACTTTTCCGCCCTTTTATTGAAAATTAGTTAGTGCCCAAGCGAAAGGTTAAACGTTGGGATACTATTATGGAGTTTCACTTGTAGCAGTTGAAACTCCAAGACGATGACTATTTGTCAATATTGAAAATGGCTAGCCTGTGTTATTACTATCTATTTATATTATTATAAAAGTATGAATACAATGTTTTTACAAAAATAACTTTATAATATTAAGCATAATAACTCATAATAAATGGACATTAGCCGGAGTTGTAAATATTAACCTTAAAATCCTATTAGTTTGAGGACATAATACTGTACATTAGGATTCCTACATGATTACCTTTAGGAATCCTATTAGTATATTTACTTTGGGGCTGTCTGATGCATATAAAATTGACAGGTAAATATCTTTAGTCATGTAGTCCTATTACTAATATAATTTGAGAATATAATGTCCTACTACTAATTTAATTTTAAAATGTATTATATTGTCCAAATCCATTTAGAAAAAAGAGAGCCTATATTATTATAAAGCATAAATTTAATAGTGATAATCAAAATAGCCCTAAAATATTAAACGGAAGAACTCACAGGGAAACGACATAACTGCAATAACCCATTTTTGGACTACAATACCTTCTATGAATTTCTAATATTTATGATTTTAAAATTAAAATCTTTTTGTCCATTAAACTATTATTAACATATGTAGGAATGTTTAATAAAATCAATTTTTAAGAATCCTCCGTATTGGCAATTACATTACCACTCCATAATGTCCAATACAAAGAAAAAATAAAAATAATATTAAATAGACTGCATAAAGAGTTGAAATCGAGAAAACAAAAACCACAATAATAGATTTTTGTATTAAATTTGAAATATTTCCTACTCAAATAATTTTTTATATCAATTTTTCGTGTAATATTGAAAAGCACCCAATTATTAAACAGCTAAGAAAATATTTAAGAATATAAATGTGTGAGAAAGAGAAAAAAAATGGTTGGTAAGAGTCAATAACACTAATGATTCTACAACATAAAGATCTAAAAGTGAAATGTCATATCAATCTTTTACTCTGAAGATAAAATTTATAGTGGATAAAATTATAATTAAGATTAAATATTCGAAACAAGAGATGAACTAGTGTTAAGATCTTAATCAACTTAGAATAAATTATTTTTTATGTTAAATTTTTTAATTAATTATTTAGCAAGATAATCCAATTCAGTTATTTTTTTAATTCATCATATGAGTAAAATTTTTATTCAAATTAAAAACAAAATCTTAGGGTACATAAATTTATTCCATAAAAAGAATATTAGAATACAAAGTAAAAATGTTAGTATATTATTAAGAATCAAAATGTCATACAAGTGTCAGAGTAAGCACAATCAAAGCTAAATCCTAAACATGAACAAGCTTTCAAGACTATATTATAAAGAGTCCACTTTGGTGTAACATGATTATTCTTTGTAGATGCCTCCTTCGGAATCGAAATAATATTTCCATGTCATGCATTACTTGCAAATATCATATCAAGAGGCATGACACTGTTAGCAACAATAGTAAGTGGAGTACAAATAACGATTTTTTTTGTGAGGCCACCCACTTTAGATTTGATATATCTCTTCAAACAACTTAAATAATCATCACAAATATATCAAAGCAGAGAAATGATACAAACATATAAGGAAAGCAAAATTGATAATATGGGATGAAGTGCTTATAGCTAAGTGTTAAACGATCCAAATAATCGGCCGAAGTTCTAGAGATATATTGGATATTAATGAACCGTTTGATGAAAAATTAATGGTTTGGGAGTTGATTGTCAAGTACTACCAGTAGTTTCAAAATCGACAAAAACAGAGACCGTAAAAGCCAGCTTGCCAAAGTTATACTTATGCCATCAAACAAAAAATATTGAACTTACAAGAAATATAATGTAAGAGTCGATCCAGTATGCAATGTCTTCTTGCTTATTGTGGAAAACGAAGAAGTGCATCTAATAAAAGATGATTTGGTTCTTCCTGAATACTTGGTTATCAATCGCAATGGTAATAGTAGTGCATTTAATAAGATAAATATTTTTGTCATTAAATTAAAATGCAATATGTGCAAATCGCATGATAGAAAAGATATCTTAGCTAGCATAAATGAATATGTTGATCAACTAAATAAAATCTTGTGTCACGACCCGAAATCCCACCTTTCAGACCGTGACTGCGTCTAACGTTGAACCCGCTA
>ML249761.1:6822-99055 GCA_005239495.1 Nicotiana undulata
ATTGGTGATGATGGAGTTATGAGTATGTAGGGCCGTATTTGCGTGCCCAACGTGGATGGTATTCAAGAGTTGATATTAGCAAAGGCTCACAGTTCGCGACATTTTATACATCCGGGTGCCGCGAAGATGTATCAGGATCTGAAACAGCAGTATTGGTGGAGGCGGATGAAGAGAGATATTGTTGAGTATGTAGCACGGTGTCTCAACTGCCAGCAGGTTAAGTATGAGCACCAGAGACCAGGTGGTTTGCTTCAGAGGTTAGATATTCCAGAGTGGAAATGGGAAAGGATTACTATGGACTTTGTAGTTGGGCTTCCACGGACTTCGAAGGGTTTTGATGCTATTTGGGTCGTTGTGGATAGATTGACCAAGTCCTCGCATTTCATTCCTGTCAGTACTACTTATACTTCAAAGCGGTTAGCTGGTATTTACATTAAGGAGATTGTCCGATTGCATGAGTTCCGGTTTCTATTATTTATGACAGAGGTACTCAGTTCACATCTCAGTTTTGGAAAATCGTATAGAAAGATATGGGTACTGATGTAGAGTTGAGCACTCCATTTCACCCTCAGACCGACGGGCAGTCGGAACGGACTATTCAGATATTGGATGATATGTTACGGGCTTGTGTGATTGATTTTGGTGGTTCATGGGATCAGTTTCTGCCATTAGCGGAGTTTGCATATAATAACAGTTATCGGTCCAGTATTCAGATGGACCCGTATGAGGCTTAATATGGTAGGAGGTGTAGATCTCCGGTTGGTTGGTTCGAGCCTAGTGAGGCTAAGTTACTGGGCACATATTTGATTCAGGATGCGTTGGAGAAGGTGAAGTTGATTCAGGAGAGACTTCGCACGGCGCAGTCTAGACAGAAGAGTTATGCGGACCGGAAGGTTCGGGATGTATCATTTATGGAAGGTGAGAAGGTACTGCTAAAAGTATCACCCATGAAAGGTGTTATGAGGTTCGGAAAGAGAGGAAAGTTGAGTCCTCGGTTTATTGGTCCTTTTGAGGTGCTTCAAAAGGTTGGAGAGGTGGCTTATAGACTTGTCTTGCCACCCAGCTTGTCGAGTGTTCATCCGGTGTTTCATGTGTCGATGCTCAGAAAATACGTTGGTGATCCGTCTCATGTGTTAGACTTCAGCACAGTTCAGCTCGAGGGTGATATGTCATATGAGGTGGAGCCAGTAGCAATTTTGGCTCGTGAGGTCAGAAAGCTGAGATCTAAGGAGATAGCATCAGTGAAGGTGCACTGGAGAGGTCAGCCAGTAGAGGAGGCTACTTGGGAGACCGAGCGGGAGATGCAGGGCAAATATCCTCACTTGTTTGAGACTCCAGGTATGTTTCTAGACTCGTTCGAGGACGAACGTTTGTTTAAGAGGGGGAGAATGTAACGACCCGGTCTGTCGTTACGTAAAACCTGCATTATAATTATTGTTATTTACTTGATATATATTGGTTATACTGTATTTGATGTATTAGAGTTGATAGGCTTGAAATCGAATGGTTGTAGTGAGAGTTCAGTCAATTAGCCTTTTAAAATTGCCTTAAAATGGGAAAAGTCAACTAAGGGTTGACTTATTGGTAAACAACCTCGGAATGAGAATTTTATGGCTCGGATAGCTTCATTAGGTGATTTGGGACTTAAAAATATGTTCAGAATAGTTTTGTAATGTCAAGTGTAGAATTAGGCTTGAATTGGTGAAAGTTAGTTTTTGGCGATTTTAGTCGGCAGTGGAAAATAGGCTCAGTTGGAATAGGTTCGTAATGTTATTTTGGACTTGTTTGCAAAATTTCAGGTCAAACGGAGTTGTTTTGAATAGTTTCGGCATCGTGGGTGGATTTTAGAAATATCAAAGTTCTTATGCTTGAATTCGATGTAAATTTTGTGTTTTGATATTAGTTTTGGTGTTTTGAGAGTGCAACTAAGTTTGAATGATCATATGTGAGGTGTTGGTATGTTTGGTTGGGATCCCGAGGGGCTCGGGATGGTTTCGGGTGGTTAACGGGAAGTTTGGAGTGATTTTGGCGAATCTGCAGATTGCTGTTGCTGGTGTTTTCGCACCTGCGAAAGGGGAGCCGCAGGTGCGGTTCCGCAGGTGCGGTTCCGCAGGTGCGAGATTTGGCTGAGTGGGGAGTGGTCCGCAGGTGCGAGAAAGTTGTCGCACCTGCGAGGTCGCAGGTGCAAAAATTGGGAGACTTCAAGGGAGATCGCAGGTGCGGAAGGAGCATCGCACCTACGAAGCCGTAAGTAAGTCGCAGGTTCGGAAATACCTGTTCAGAAAATGTAAATTAAACCCTCCGCGACTTAAACCCTTTTTACACCATTGTTGTACGGACAGAGAGCTTTGGGGGCAATTTTTGAAGAGGGAAATCAGTGTTCTTCATAGAGGTAAGTGTTTTGATCATTAAAAATCGATTATGGATGATTATAGAACATAAAACCGGTGTAAATTCATGGGAAATCAGTAGAAAATTTGGGTTTTAGGGCTTGAGACTATGAGACTTTCAAGGGTCGATTTGAGGGGTCAAACGAACTCCGATTTTGGTGTTCTTTATATGTACGGACTCGTGAGAGGATTAATAACATTTTGGTATAAAAATATCTGAGTTTTAGGACGCGGGCCCGGGGGTCGGGTTTTGACCGGTTTCGGATTTTTGGGCTAATTTCTATATCTTTCGATTGGAATTCGTTCTTTAAGCATAAATTGATGATAAAAATCTAAACTTGGTAGATTTGGAGCCTTCTGAGGTTGATTCGATAGGCAAGCGCATTGCGGAATAATTCCGGGCTAGTTTTGAGGTAAGTAATGTCTTTAAATCCTGTCCTGAGGGTATGAAACCCCGGACTATACACCCTTTCACGAGTTTTGAAATGAAAAGATGGAAACGTTGGAATCATCTTTCCTATTTAGGCGACTATTGAGTTGCGAAATCGATTTTTAAGCCTTTGCTTAATTAGTATTTATACATTATGATATGTTTTGGGTTGTAAGACATGTTTGGGGCCTAGTGCCGACTTGTTTACCCTTCAGGGGTTATGTTTTACTATTTTCCTCACTGATATGTTATGATTTTTACTCAGTATTTTCTGTGAAATTATTTTGACACTCAGAGTATTTTGATACTACTTCTTGAAAATGAAATATTATTTTTGGGTCGAGAACCCGGTATATTTATGGCCTGAAGGGCAAATTGAGAGTGTCTGACTGAGTGAGGCTGCTGGCCTATATTGTGAGGATGTTATGATATGAGTGAGGCTGCTGGCCTATATTGTGAGGATGATATGATATGAGTGAGGCTGCGGTCCTATATTGTGTGTGATTTATGCCATATTGTGGCTTATTATAGCGCTTGGGATGTAGGAGCCCCTCCGGAGTCTGTAACACATCCCCAGTGAGCACCGGTACCGATTGAGTGATGCCCGCGGGGCTTATGATGAGTGATTGTGAGGTTTCTTGATGGGCATAGTGATTGTGAGGTTGCCTTATGGGCAGAGTGATTGTGAGGTTGCCTGATGGGCAGAGTGATTATGAGGTTGCCTGATGGGCTGATACTGAAAGAAATTGTTACGAGAAATGATTATGGCCCGAGGGGAAGTTTTATGAAGATTTTTACTGAGTTTTCAACCTATGATTTACTTCGTTTTCAAACTGGTTTTCATTGAGAATTTTGCTGAGATATACTGATATTGTACTTATTTTCAAAGGATTTCTGGAAACTGATTTCGAACTTATTATTTGATGGATACTACATGGTGACTTGGCGTTTTACTGGTTTGTGGAATTGTGTACCTGTTCTGTGTGTTTATATTACTCAGACTGTGATTTATTTTTATTACTACTGAGTTGGCGTACTCATAAAGACTTCCTGTGCCTCTGTGCACAGATCCAGGTATTAGGTCGCAGCAGTAGCTGACGCAGGTTCGATAGCAGAAGTTCACGGGATTTCGAGGTAGCTGTCCGGCGTCCACAACTTCTCCATTTCCCTTCCTTATTTAGTCTTAGCATTTGATTCAGAGACATATATTATAGTTTTAGCAGAGTTAGATTTATTTANTACTGTTGTTTATTGTTATTGTGAACTGTTATAATTGAATAAATGCGTTAGTGAAGTGATGGTCGGCTAGCCTAGTTCCACGATAGGCGCCATCACGGCCTGTTAGGATTTGGGGTCGTGGCAGTAACTTAAATTTAATTATCCTGAATTGGGAGTTAGATTTTAATTTCAAGCTAAGACTAAGCTAATTAGTCATGTACAACTAACCTTTTATTAATCAAACCAAACCAAAATCCTAAGAATCACATTTAGAATCAACAATTAGACTTTGAGCATCTATTTTCGAAACCAGTGTGGTTTTAATAATCCTAGTGTTCATGATTAATTAGGCCTGGTAGATTATCAGAATTAGACATTATTTGACTAATTAATTTCAACCAACCTAAGGCATGCATGACTAATTACACTAAGCTTTAAAATTAGTTAAGTGATAGAAACATTGATTAGTCATATATAGTGATTTCTAATATAACAATCAACGAGAGATCAAGCACGCAAATTAGAAAAAGGTATATGAAATCTAGACTAATTAATTTGGGTACATAATAAAAATTAGGGTTAACTTAAACTATCACTTTAAATAAACCTAAGCATGTAAGTCTAATCTAAAGTGACAATTAATTAACACATAAACTATAAAATATCGAAATCAGTCAAAAGGGAAAGCTAGAAAACCTAAATTGTAAACTAACATTAATCAATTCATGCAAGAGTTAATAATTAAACCTAGAATGAAATTCAAAACCATATGAAATTCAAGGCAACATTTAATTATCAAGGAAAATAAAATATCTAAGCCAAAACAAGAAAAGAAAAAAAAAACATAAATTAAAAAAAGGTCTGGGATTTCATAATCATGTTCAAACAAGCAAAAATGAAAGGAGAAATGAGGTTTCAGGGGATACCATTTAATGGGAGAATTTTAGCCGGATTTCGGCGGCTCGCCGGACTTTGCCGGACTCCGGCGGGGCTTGGAAATGGTCCAAACCCACATGAATCGACAGCTCTCACCAAGAGCTATCGACTCATGTTGATTTGAGTCATTGGGGGTCTCGGAATCGACCGGAGCAAAGTTCTTAGGGTTCTGAATTTTCAGATCTGAAATTGATTGTTTTTGGTGGATTTTTTGGAGAAATCATGGGTGGGAGGTGATTGAGGAGGATGAGTAGATCGTCTGGTAAAATTTTGGTGTAGTTTGGCGGAGCTCCGCCGCCGGTAGGCGATTTCCGGCCGGCGGCGAGGAGTGAAAGAGTGTGAAAAGAGAGACAGAAAGACGGCGGGTTAGGGTATTGAGGTTTGAGGGGTAGGAGGGGAGTTTAGGACATATATATATTTATGAATTATTAGTTCCCAGCCGTTGGATCTAAACAGATCAACGGATGAGATTAATCTCTCATTTAAAACGGGGTCGTTTTTGGTGGTCTGGGTTTTTGCCGGGTTTTGGCTTGGGCTGGGGGTATTTGGGTAGTGAGAAAGAGATTTGGGCCTGGGTAATTTTGGCCTAAGTCCGATTTTAATCCCTTTTAAGTACTTTAGATTAATTAATCTCCTAAATAAATTCTATTTAAACTCTAAAATTTATTAATTAGCTTTAAACTAATTTAATCTAATTATAAGTTAATTAATGAGTTAATTAAAAGTAAAATAATTAGTTTAATACCCATAATTACATAAAGAACAAATTTCGTAATTTTGTTATGAAAAATGACAAAATTATGTAATTAATCATTAAAACCTTGAAGGATAAATTTTGTAATTTTTCTAATAAAAATGATTGAGGTTAGGCACCTAATTATGCAACTTTAAATCATTTATAAATTTAAAAAGACAAATTATGATTATGCAATGCAAAAATAATTCACAAATAACACTAAATATCACTCTTTGTTGGAAAGATTTCACATCAGTCTCACAAGAATTCAATAACAACCATAAAACATATGGTAAAAATCATAAACTTCTGTTAGCTTATCACAAATTGAACAATGTCTTGATGATGAGCATACTGATACATGGGCCTCATTGCTATTCCTCAATTTATATCTGATTTTGCACATACATAAAAACACAAACTCCATTTCCAGAATGAACTTGCTTCACCGGCAAGGCTATTCATATATACTCTTACAACCTTAAGTAAAATATTTTCATAACCAAGAATACTTTACAACTTCAAGTAAAATATTTTCTCTCAAGTCCCAACCAATACAACCTCAACAACTCAGACAACTTAGACACATAATTTCCATTCATGACTGAGCAAGTTGCACTATCCTTTGAGAATTCACAAGGAAATTAAAGATTGACAAAGAACAATCTAAAAGATCACGAGAAATTTTTGAGAATTTGTGGGTGTTGCAAGGAAAATAAAGTGAGAAACTACTCTAGGAACAACCTTTGTAATATCTAAAGTTTAAACCCTTGCTTTACCTAAGAATCATTTCTTTCTTCACGTGCTAATCTATATACCAAATTTCAGATATAACAGCAAAACCAGAGGTCAAATATAACATCTTAGACTATACAAATATGTGCAAATACCTTTGATCTTGGAATGTTGCAGGTAGGCACATTCTGAAGCTTTTAACCTAGGGTACAAAAGGGGTGTGAGTACTACTTTGTTTTAAACAAATCCATATCTGACTTATATATTGGCATGTTGTCACAAGATTCAACTGAGATTGCATCTTCCACAAAGCGAATCAAATTTCTGAGCATTCTGCAATCACCCGAAAAACAAAGTACCTAACTTAGCAGAGGTTGTGGGGTCCATATTAAAATTTAAAAAATAAAATAACTAAATAAAACTATTAGAAAAAGTGGGCGCCTACAATTTGCAAATCAATAGATTTGCAAGAAGATTTGCAAGTTGCAATCTGCAAGTTGCAAAACCATCCATTATGATTGGTTTGAGTTGCTCTGCAAGAACTCCTATAAATAGCATCCTTCGGCTTCTCATTCGGCACACTAAAATCAGAGAGCGCAATAGAGCATAGATAGAGTAATCCGCAGATTGTAGTATGTGAAATAAATATTGAGTGGAAGTAATATTGTAGTGAGGTCTTTAAAATAAAGAGTGTTATTTCTTTCATAGTTGTAGTAGTATCTTGGCACTAAAAAGTTATAATATTAAAGTGGTTATATTGATCTGCTCGGGTATTGTATTTTATCCCGTTAAAAGATTTGGTGTCGTTGTTACTCTCTTGTGTTATTATTATTTGCCGTGGATTATTCCTGGGCGAAAATATTATTATTTTCCCAACAACGTGGTATCAGAGCCATGGCGAATAATGGTCCACTATCTTTTTAGTACCTCCGTCTCACAAAAGATAATTATGAAAAATGGTGTCTACGTATGAAAGTCATTCTTAGCTCCCAAGATGTGTGGGAAATCGTAGACAGAGGGTATTTAAAACCTGATAATCAGGAAACTCTACCTCAAAATGAAAAAGATGTCTTCGCGAAGACAAGGAAGAAGGATCAACAAGCCCTCACGCTCATCCACCAATGTTTGGATGATGGCATGTTTGAAAAGGTGGCAGATGCTACCACCTCAAAGGAAGCTTGGGAGATTTTACAAAATTCTCTTCAAGGAGTTGATAAGGAGAGGAAGGTAAAACTTCAAACTCTAAGGGCTGATTTTGAAGTTTTAAAAATGAAAGAATCCGAATGCATTTCGGATTATTGTTCAAAAGTGAAGGCAATTGTGAATCAATTAAGAAGATACGAGGAGGACATAGAAGATGTCCGTGTGGTAGAAAAGATCCTTCGTACTTTAACACTGAAATTTGATTTCGTGGTGTGTGCTATTGAGGAATATAAAGATTTAGACTCTATGCCGGTGGAGCAATTGGAGGGTTCTTTACAACCCCATGAAGAAATGACCAAGAGGAGACAAGAAGTGACATTGGAGCAACTTCTTAAAACACAGGCATCTTTTAAGGATTATGGAGGTGAAAAAAGCTATCGAGGGAATGGATGAGGACGAGGCCGTGGAGGTCATGGAAGAGGAAGAAGTAACGGTAACAACTTCAACAATGAAGTTAAAATCCACCAGACATTCAGAGGTCGTGGTCGTGGACACAGAGGAGGAAGAGGACGTGGCTACTACCAAAAAAATAATGGACAAAGGTATGACAAATCCAAAATTGAGTGTTATAATTGTCATAAATTTGGCCATTACTCTTGGGAATGTCGTAGCAATGTTGAAGAAAAAGCTAACTTTGTTGATGACAAGAAAGAAGAAGTTGCGTCAACATTGTTGATGGCACTCAAGGAAGAAGACAGGGATGATTGCAGCTCGTGGTATTTGGACAATGGAGCAAGCAATCATATATGTGGATGCAAAGAGAAGCTTGTGGAGATCAATAAAACTGTGAGAGGTAATGTGTCCTTTGGATATACCTCAAAGATTCAAATCGAATGGATAGGTACGATTTTGATCTCCTATAAAGATGGTAGTCACAAGCTAATTCAAGATGTTTATTATGTGCCAAAATTAAAAATTAATATTTTGAGTTTGAGCCAACTTATTGAAAAGGAATATGACATCCACATGAAAAATATGCATCTTTGGCTTAGAGATAAGTGTAATTCTAATTACTAAAGTGCATATGGAAAATAATAGATTATTTCCTCTGAATCTTAAGACAATTGATGCAAAGTGTTTGAAGGTTAATGTGCAAGATGAATGATGGTGTTGGCACATGAGATTTGGGCACTTGAATTTTGAAGCGCTCAAATCAATGGGAGAAAAGAACTTGGTGCATGGGTTACCATCAATCAACCATCCCAAGCAACTGTGTGAAGCTTGTCTTCTTAGAAAACATGCAAGGAGGAGTTTTCCAAAGGAGGCCATGTCAAGATCAACCAAACCGCTCTAGCTTGTTCACACTGATGTATGTGGGCCAATCAATCCACCTTCCTTTGGAAAAAGTAAATACTTTCTACTCTTCATTGATGACTTTAGTAGAAAGACGTGGGTTTATTTCTTGAACCAAAAATCTGAAGCTTTTACTGCTTTTAAAAATTTCAAAGTTCTTGTAGAAAAAGAAAGTGGATATGAAATAAAAGCTTTAAGGTCTGATAGAGGAGGCGAATTCACTTCAAAAGAATTTAATGACTTTTGTCAATATCATGGAATTCTTCGCCCTCTAACGGTGCCTTATTCACCCCAACAAAATGGAGTTGCAGAGAGAAAGAATCGAACGATTCTTAATATACCAAGATGTATGTTGAAAGCTAAAAGTATGCCCAAGGAATTTTGGGCCGAAGATGTTTCTTGTGCAGTTTATTTGAACAACATGTATCCAACAAGAAATGTTAGAGATCAAACCCCTCAAGAAGAATGGAGTGGAAGAAAGCCAAGTGTCAAGCACTTGAAAATCTTTGGGAGCATAGCCTATGCTCATGTGTCACATCAAGGGAGAGCGAAGCATGACGATCGTAGTGTCAAGCATGTGTTTGTTGGCTATGATACAAGTTCAAAAGGCTACAAGTTATACAACCCAAGAAGTGGCAAGGTGATGGTAAGTCGCGATGTTGAATTTGATGAAGAATTGGCATGGAATTGGGAAGCTCAGGAAGAAACTTCATATGATTTTCTTCCATGATTTAGTGATGAAGAAGAACCAGAGACCGTGGAACCTATGCAGGATACAACTCCGCCTCCTTCTCCAGCAAATGTTGCATCTCCCTCTTCTGAAGAAAGTTCAAATGAACAACCGCAAAGGACAAGGAGTATTCAAGAGCTCTATGAGGACACAAAAGAAGTTACTAATTTTGATTTTTTATGTCTCTTTGCTGACAGTGAACCAATGAACTTTGATGAAGCTGTTACAGACAAAAGGTGGAGACAAGCCATAAAAGAGGAGATCGATTCAATTGATAAGAACAACACTTGGGAGTTAACAACTCTTCCCAAAGGTCATCGAGCAATTGGAGTGAAATGGGTATACAAGACAAAGAAGAATGCCGATGGAAATGTGGAGAGATACAAGGAACGACTTGTGGCTAAAGGCTACAAGCAAAGGCAAGGCATTGACTATGAAGATGTGTATGCACCTGTTTCCCGCATGGAGACGATTCGTTTGTTGATCTCTTTGGCGGCACAAATGAAGTGGAAGATCCATCAACTAGATGTCAAGTCAGTCTTCTTGAATGGCTATCTTGAAGAAGAAGCATATGTTAAACAACCATTGGGATTTGTGGTCAAAACCCACGAAGATAAAGTGTTGCGGTTGAAGAAAGATTTATATGGATTAAAGCAAGCCCCACGAGCATGTAATAGTTGCATCGACAAGTATTTTCAAGACAATGGATTTACTCGTTGTCTCCATGAATATGCTCTTTACCTTAAAGTTCATACTAATGGAGATATCTTACTTGTTTGTCTTTATGTTTATGATCTTATTTTCACGGGCAATAACCCAAGTTTGTTTGAAGCTTTTAAGAAAGATATGTCCCGTGATTTCGAGATGACAGACGTAGGGCTCATGTTATTTGGGCCTAGAAGTGAAGCAGATGGAGGATGGAATTTTTATCTCTCAAGAAAGCTATACCAAAGAGATATTGAAGAAATTCAACATGCTCGATTGCAACCCCATGAACACGCCGATGGAGAGTGGGACAAAATTGTCCAAGTTTGATGAAGGAGAAAAAAGTGGATCCCACATTTTTTAAAAGTCTTGTGGGAAGCTTGAGATACTTGACTTGTACCAGGCCATATATACTCTTTACCGTTGGAGTAGTAAGTCGCTTCATGGAAGCTCCTACCTCTACTCATTTGAAAGTCACTAGAAGAATTCTTCATTACCTAAAAGGTACGATTCAGTTTAGGTTATTTTATTATTCTTCTAATGACTTCAACCTTATGAGATTTTGTGATAGTGATTATGCTGGAGATATTGATGATAGAAAAAGTACAACTGCTTTTGTATTTTTCTTGGGTGATTCTGTTATTTCTTGGAGTTCAAAGAAACAATCAATTGTTACTCTCTCGACTTGTGAAGCCGAATATATAGCAGCAACATCTTGTACATGTCATGCTATTTGGCTAAGGAGATTATTAAAGGAGCTCAATTTCCCACAAATTGAAGCTACATATATTTGTATTGACAACAAATCCTCACAAGCACTCGCGAAGAATCCGGTGTATCACGATCGAAGCAAGCATAAATACACAAGGTCACTTCATCAGAGAATGCATTGCCAAGAAGGAAGTCAAGCTCAAATATGTGAAGTCTCATAATCAAGTTGCAGATATCTTCACAAAGCCTCTCATGTTTGAAGATTTTCAGAGATTCAGATCATGTCTTGGAATGAAAAGGAAAAAATCAAAATTAAGGGAGAGATTTGTGGGGTCCATATTAAAATTAAATAAAATAATAACTAAATAAAACTATTGGAAAAAGTGGGCGCCTACAATTTGCAAATCTATTGATTTGCAAGCAAATTTGCAAGTTGCAAAACCATCCATTATTATTGGTTTGAATTGCTGCAAGAACTCCTATAAATAGCATCCTTCGGCTTCTCATTCGGCACACTAAAATCAGAGAGCGCAATAGAACGTAGAGAGAGTAATCTGCAGATTGTAGTCTGTGAGATAAATATTGAGTGGGAGTAATATTGTAGTGAGGTCTTTAAAATAAAGAGTGTTATTTATTTCGTAGTTGTAGTAGTCTCTTGACACTACAAAGTTGTAATATTAAAGTGGTTATATTGCTCCGCTCGAATATTGTATTTTATCCCGTTAAAAGATTTAGTGTCGTTGTTACTCTCTTGTGTTATTATTACTTGCCGTGGATTATTCCTGGGCGGAAATATTATTTTTTCCTCCAACAGAGGCCCCAACGGTCCAACTAAATAAACAAAATTTTTAATATTTTTTGAGTAGAAGGATCAATTCTCTAATATTTTGTGAGAGTTGTAAGGAAAATAAAGCGAGGAACTACTCTAGGAACGACCGCTATCGTGATCGAAAGTCTAACTTCTTGTTCTTACTACTTTGACAATCATGTACCATGTGCTAGAAATATGCCATATCGGCTCAATGTCCTAATTTATTGATACATTATATCCACCAATGTCCATATTCAATCAACCAATCTGAGGTTCTAAAGATTGAACAAAAAGGGGCCTAAGTAGTAAGGAGTATAACTCAACTTCAAATCATGAATTGCTAAATTGTCCGGAAGTTCAACCCTTTCTTAAGTGTTGACGTAAGATTAATTTACATGGACTACTATTTAATTTTGTTGATGCAACTGACAAATAATTTTCAATGCGTCGCTCAGTGATTTTGTGAGTCAATTTGGCCATGGTGTTGTATATTCTACATTTGAGGCATGGTTTAAAGAGTGTGTAAGTGAACCTTACATATTTTCTCACATGTGAATATACATACTTGTGAATATACTTGCTCACTTGTGATTTATTTAACGCTACATGTAGGTCAATAATACAAACAACAGTGTTAATCAATTTTTGAAAGACATATCTTGGGGACATGCACCTACGGTTACGACTATGTCTAAGTATTGTGTGAATTATTACAAATTTCACACCGAGTAATGCTCCAAGTATATATTTAAAAAAAGCAATAACAGTGGGGTGTGTGTCAAAGGTGGTGAAGGCAACCAGGATGGGGAAAATAATTATTATGGTGTGATCAAAGAGATTCTAGAATTGTCATATGCAAGTTGGCCAAATAAGAAGATCATACTTTTCCGATGCAAGTGGTGTGACCCAACACCTAGAAGAGGTACAAATGTACACTCGCAGTACAACATAATAGAGGTTAATAAAAAGAGGGAGTATGATCACTATGATCTTTTTATAATTGTAGAAAAAGTTAGGCAAGTGTACTATGCTCCATATCCATTGCGGAGGGATAAGACTGATTGGTTGGTTGTAATAAAAACAAAGTTTGTCGGTAGGGTGGAAGTTGAGAATGTGCTAAATGTTGCTTACCAAAATGAAACCTCAAGTGTTAACCAAATGGTGGATGATCATTTAGAAAATGACTTGGAGCATCCTCAACGCATATTATAAGAAGTTGATATGGAGGAAATAACAATCATAGAAAATGAAGATGAAGAATCACCTAATGAAAATGAAATAAGTGAAGATGAAGAATCACCTAATGAAAATGAAATAAGTGAAAATGAAATAACAATCATAGCATGTTAGGTTTTTCAAGCGCTCTCAACTTATATAGATAGATATTCTCAATTCTAACATTTTCTTTAATTTATACAGATGACCGGCAGGGGTCGAGGTAGGTCTAGGAAGGATAAAAGACCTATTGATCATGATGATGGTGCTACAACCTCGCTTCCTTCCACTCCACACTTGCATCCCTCTGCTGCTGATGGACGACAACAATTTTCTAGGCACACCTATTCCACCACATCCATCTACTCATCAGACTACCCGCCATTTTCCCTCCCAACAATATTATTACCATTCTCCACCACAGGGATATACCCCACTTCCTCCATATGATCCTACATGTAGTTACATGGGTCCATCGAGTCAGCAGTCACAGAGCCATGTGGTACGCCCGTCATCTGCTCAATTTGCTTCATCACCAGCTGGATCGCATCCATCTAGATTTTAGCCGACCGGATCGCAACAATGGTCTGGATCGCAGCAGGGGTCTAGATCGATGCATAGGTGTGGATCGCAACCATCTTCGTCAGGGACCCCATCTCCCTCTACACGGAGTTCGTCTCCTATCATTTCTATACTTCGTCTTCGGGATAGTAGCGTTGAGCCAGATGCCTCCCAAATTGCGCACGCTTCAGATTCATCGGAGGATGATGATCCAGATGAAGTGCGGTATGATCATTATCATATGATGATCATCATGCCTGAGGGCAATGAGTAAGATCTATTTATTACTTCTTTATTTTTGTTGAATTATAATAGCTACTCTTGTTTATTTAATGTAATTGCTATGTTGTAGGTTCATACCTAATCATCAGGTTACAAAGACAATCACTAAAATTCTTGGCCGGTTGTATAATGCACCCTATCCGACTTGGAGTGATTTCCACCGGAGCTCGTGCAACAAATGTTCAACCAATTTAGGGTTTTAATACAATTCTTATCTATTTAAGTATTATATTAACAATATTTTCATCTAACGTTACATACTTAATTTGCAGACTAAGTGTTCCTGTGAGGACCTGTATAACAGTGAAATTTGTGCAAATTTTGTGTTCAAATGTTGTAAGAGACTATCTGATTCCTTCTCCTCCGCTCGAAAGAAGAACAAGAAGCCTTCATGGGTTTTACCGCATTTATGGGAGGATATGCTGAGGTATTGGACCAGCGAGAAATTCGAGAAGAAGAGTGAACTGTGAAAGAAGGCGCGAGCACCTGAGAAGGGTGGCTCCTTGCACTGTGTAGGTGCAAGGAGCATGGGGGCTACGAGGAGACTACTGGTAATTCCTTAAAATATTTACATCTATTTTTATCGAACTATTTTTATATATGTTAATTTAGTTAACACATTTTATTATATTTGTAGGATAAAAAACATGGGAGGAACATGACTCATGATGAGTTCTTCATGGAGACTCACATCCGGAAGAAGAAGGCACTGACGGATCCAAGTAGATGGGTCGAGGACCGGGCGAAGACTGCATATGTAAGTTTCATAACTAAAATAAATATTTATAATATTATATAGTTAATAATTTTCTATCTTCTAAATAAAGGGTTGCTACAAGATTAATGTGGAGGAGTACACATAAAGCTTGCCACCGAATGAGCAAGGCGAGTGACCACCCCATTCAAACAAAGAAGCACAGAGGATATGGTTGGATGTTGTCGGTGGTCCTAAAAATGGGATAGCATACGGCCTTCCAGAGAGATTATTTTGGCGCTACAGGGCTAGATTGCAAGGTATAGGGATTTTCGCACAAGGCGAGGCAATTGATAGGTCGACTATCTCGTCTATGGAACAGAAGATCGCAAAGTTGACAACAGAGTTTTAAGAGACAAAGGGTAGAGAAAAAAAGAGAGATGAACAATTTGGTACCCTTCTAGTTCAACTAGAAAAGAGGGGCGAACAATTTAATATCCTTCAAGGCCAGTTTGGTTAATCTTCTTGCTAGTGGTTCTTTTCCCATTCTCCGGTCTCGTGAGCCTTCCCCATGTGATAATCTTTCTCGTTGTGATCCTTAGAACCATGCCGACGATAAATGTTCCAGTAGTGAAGATGGAGATGATGCAATATAAAACACTCATTGAATGGTGTGAATTGCTAAACAAAGTATTGAACTTGTCAATATTTAGTTGAGACTAGTTTTGAATGATGATTGTATTGTTGATATTATTTTGTTATTGAACATTTGTATAGTTGTTGTTGTGGTTGGCATTGTGTTGTTATTAGCGTTGTTTGTTGTGGTTGTTATTAGTGTTGTAGGTTAATTGTTGTTGTAGTTGTTAGATAATTGTTGTTGTTGTTGTTAATTGTTGTTGTTGTTGATTAATTATGGTTGAATGGCAGCAATGTAATGCTGCAATGATATGATGTATATTGGTTGTAATTGGCAGGTGGTGTAGCTTAAAAATAGACATTTTTGTCCAGGTTTTACCCAGAAACCGACCGAAATCGATCGGAAATATCATATTTTTGCCTAGAGATTCAAAATTTCCAACCGTATTCGATAATTTCAAATGAAATCTCTAGATTTTTGAAATTTCCGACCGAATTCGGTCAGAAATTTTGAATTTAAATTTATTTATTTAAATAAATTAACAATTTATTACAGTTTATAAATAATTATATATTTAAATAAAATTATTATTTATTTAAAACTCCGATCGATTTTGGTTCGTTTTTTAAAATTAAATAAAAAGAAAATTTAATTAATACCGACCGACTTCAATCGGTAAATGAAGTTTGACAGTCAGTCAACGCTTTGAATAAACCGATCGATTTCGGTCACAACACGTTAGTGATCATCATTTTCCGACTAATTAAAAGTGGCCGAAAATCGGTCGCTTTTTTCAATTTTCGACCGATTTCGGTCGGTTTTCGTGGACGAATTTAAGCAGTTTTTTAGTAGTGAGCAGATTAAGATTAAGATCACTATATTAGCTATTCGGAAGGAAAAATTAACTAAGTACACCTGGAATGATCTACAAAGAAAAGAAACTCAAAGTTAGGCCATGCTTTCAACATTTCACCAGTTGTATCATTTCTTTCTTTTCGTGCTAATCTCTCTAACCAAAATTCAGATATAACAACAAACCAAAGGTCAAATATAACACCTTCGACTATACAAATATGTGCAAATACTTTTGAACTTGATGTTTTGCAGGTAGGTAAGCATATGCTCAAGTTTTTAACCTGGGAACAAAAAGGGAGTGAGGTCTCCACATGATGTGAGGTCGCACAATACTTCCCCTCCCCTCCTCCATCTACATATCTGACCCCTATATTGTCATGTCGCCACAGGATTCAACTTGTATTGGTCGAAATTGGACCAAACTTAATGACGTCACTGGCCGAGGTCGAAGCTCGGGTCGGCCAATATTTGGGGATGAAGGGTCTATCTTGAACGAGGTCGACGGTAGGTGGAGCAGAAGAAGTTCATAATAATGATATGATAGTTCTAGATTAGAAAAAAGGTCCCTTGTACTTTTTAGGGTTACCAAATAATGCTCCCTATATACGGGAGACTAAGGAGAGAAAAAAGTCATCTGAAACTCTCTGAAAGAACACTTTGTAATATTGACTATTGAAAAAATATACACTTCTTATTTTTTCTATTGGTTCCCAAGTTAAAAGACACCTTTTCATATACAAGATCCAAGAACATAGTATTTCATCCACGTTGTTTGTCATCTGCATTGCTGACAGCGAGATAGTTGACCCTTAACACTTGGTATTTTGGGCGAGTTATCATTTAATATTACATTTATTGTCATTGCATGCATTTAATCCGCCTATTCATTTGCATATTCATTGTCAATCATTATCAGCATCTTTGTCTGGCATCTAATATTATAGCACTATAATTTCATTCTATTCATCATCACATTTATAGATCTGACATTCATTAAGCTTAACTAGGATTAGCCTTCCATTTCACTTGTTAAATCCCTTATAGTAGGATTTATCACATTTTTGGTAAAACAATTTAGCGCCGCACGTGGGGATTTTATAGTTAAAAACTATAGTTTCTGCTAGATCTATAAGGAGAACAACAACACATACACGTACACAACTATCTCTTTCCATCTGCATAAACTAACAATGGTAGGAAGAGGAGAAGGAAGGTTAAAGGCCATAACAGACGTTACCGCTAACCTCATGAACACTATCGATGAAGATAATGATGGAGAAGAGCAAAACGCCACACCCAGCTTCACGCCAGGACGGAGCGGTTCACCCCCTCCCCACGGAAGTGTAATTGTTGTTTGAGAAGAGGCGCTTCCACATCCACAGCCGAGGAAGCGCCGTCAGCGGTGAAAAAACTACTAGAAGTGTGGCTGACAAGTACACTAAATGACTTCCTCGACCAACCTACTCAAGGAGCGGCTTAGAACGCCGCACCAGCAGATGCAATTACCACCAACGAGCAAACTGCTCCCCGCCCAATAGGTAACACTAACACTACGGTTGATGCAGGTAACGACGCACTCGCATCCATACTGAGAAAGATGGAGGAAATGGAAAATGAAAATAAGGCACTACGAAATCAAATGAAGGAGAACCAGGAGAGGGTCAACAAGATACCCGGTGCCCCGAAACTCCTACCCAAACGAGACGTTGTACGGTTTATAAAGCAGTCGTACAACGAAGAAGCGGCCCCACATCCCATCCCCAAAACCTTCAAAATGTCGCCATACTTGAAGATATATGTGTATTGGTAAAAATAGGATTCACACGTGTACTAATTATGATGACAAAGCAATCCATGTGGAGCAATGAAAACATGACAACTGGACGAGACTTTACGAAGAGGTACGAGACAAAGAGGAACATAGCGACATACCCACGAGGTAATTAGATACGGGAATCTCAATCTAATTAAGGATGTGAAGATACACGGTCAGAATGAATCAAGGCAGAATAAAGGGCAGATGCGAAGATCTTCAATCAATGAGCCAAATGTTACATAATCTTCACGCAACAGTTACGATTAATCATTGTAACATTAAATTAATGCCATTATTAGTCATTAATGCTCAATCACTAAAAAGAGTAGACGTTATATTAAGAATTACCTATAAAGGGAAGAAAAATATAACTTGTAAGGACACGTTCGAACCACTATTGAAATATACTTACTTTTACGCATCTCTGCTGCTTTCTGTTTGCAAGTCTTATTACAATTATTCGCATATTCACTTGGTTATTAGAAACCCGAGTACTTCTTAAAATAGCTTTGGCAGAGAATCTAATTCTTTGGTTAAACAAATTGGTTCCGTTCCCGGGAAACTGATAATCTTTGTTTTATTCTCAAACAACCTTTTTGCGAATCATGTCGAACACCAATAACAACAACCACAGACAACTAGAACTCCAGTTCCATCACCTCAGGGATCCCCATGAGGTTCAGGGGATCAATCCCCAGAGAGATCTATGACTCAAAACAATGATCACAATGGAAATGAACAAACATGAGAACAAGACCCTGTAAAACAAATGGTTGGTGACTATTTGAATGGAGCCTTACAAGCTTTCATGAGGGGGCTACCAGCTGTATCACCTACGCCTTCTCCTAACAACGCCGCAACTGTGGAAAATCCACAATCCGGATTAGCAAACTCTGGAAGTAGAGGCACTTCGAATGAGTCTCTCGAAACAAGACCAGGTATGTCCAATAATTCAGATTTACAATCTTTATTACTAATCTTGCAGAAACAGGTGAAGGAACAAAACAAACGAATCGAGCAAATTCCTGGAGTAACACATGTCATCAAGGGCATTGACGTTGATAGATATTCTCAACAACCTTGGAAGCCAAGTGTAGCACCCTTACCTATTCCCAAGAATTTCAAAATGCCCGATATTCCCAAGTACGACGGGACAACTGATCCACGTGATCATGTTACTGCTTTTACTACAGGAGTAAAAGGCAACGACTTGACTAAACAAGAAATTGAATCAGCACTGGTCAAGAAGTTCGGAGAGACACTCACCAAACGAGCGCTAACATGGTATTCTTTTTTACCCGAAAATTTTATTGACTCTTTTGCTGAGCTTGCAGATTCTTTTATAAAAGCACACTCTGGTGCGCAAAAAGTCGAAAAAAGAATGGAAGACATATTCAAAATAAAACAAGGAGACACGAAGTTGCTCCGTGAGTTTGTAGACAGGTTTCAACGAGAAAGAATGATGTTACCAAGAGTGCCTGACAATTGGGCAGCAATGGCTTTTGCAAGCAATTTAAATGATAGAATCCCATAAGCCACAAGAAGACTCAAGGAAAGCTTGAGAGAATTTCCAGCCACGACATGGGACGATGTCTATAACAGGTAAAACACCAAGTTACGAATAGAAGAAGATACCATTACTCAATCAAAAGCAGAAGACAACCAGTTCTAGACGCTCCGAACTAGAAAGGAGAACATGTAAAAACAGGTACGATCCATATATGGGACCTTCGGGACGAGAAACTCATTCCAAGTTTGAAAAAACACGGGCAGAATACATAACCATCAAATAGAGATACGAGCTTATCCTCATCAAGATCCAATAAGGATCGAGATGAACAAAACAGAGGTAACACAAGAATTGGAGATTACAACTTCAATGTAAGTACTTCTGAGTTAATTACAATATTAAGAAACATGGGTGATAAAGTTCGATGGCCTAAAGAAATGAGATCAAATCCAAACAGAAGGAATCCATACTTTTGGTGCGAGTTCCGTAACGATCATGGACACAGAACGTCATATTTGCAGGTTATTGCAAGGTGAGGTAGAACAATTATTAAAACAAGGCTATCTAACATAATTGTTCAATGAAAAAGGTAAACATGCATATATGAAGAACAAGCAAGAGCCCCCAAAGCCACCATCCCCATAGAGAACAGTAAATGTGATACATAGAGGAGAATAGGTGAACGTAGTAGTTTGCAAAAGAACAACCAAGTTCACAATCACACACGAGAAGCGGATTCGTGAGGCCATAGAAGCAGACAATATTTCATTCGACGACGCAGATGTCAATGGATTATTGCTTCCATATAACGACACACTGGTAATATCCCTACTTATACATGACACTAACGTGGAAAGGGTGTTGATTGATCCAGGTAGCTCAATCAATATCATTTTGTTGAGAGTTGTGGAAGAGATGCTAATGGAGGATCGAGTAATTCCAAAATCAAGCACCTTATGTGGGTTTGACAACTCTACAATCATAACAAAAGGAGAAATTGAGCTTAGTACCTATTCAAAAGGAGTAATCAAAAATACGAAATTCCAAGTCATTGATACTGATATGGCTTTACAACTTAATCATGGGCAGACCATGGATCCATGATATGGAAGAAATACCATCTACTTTACATCAGGTAATTAAATTCCCTTCCAAATGGGGGATTCAACAGATTCGAGGCGATCAACAGACCTCAAGGAACATAAATTCAGTAGTACACTCCAACAAAAAAGAGGCAGCGGTAGAATCAAAAGACGAAGAAATCACCCAAACAGGTACAGAAGAAAATGGTGACGAGAAGGTGAACCAAATCACCACAGAGGCAACATCAAAACATACGGACATGGATTCCAGACCCGATGTCATTAAGGAGCCAGAAGAGGACGAGCATATCAAAACAACTACTGAGGAGCTTGAAGCTATTCCACTGTTCGAGCATGAGCCTGAGCTAAAAGTTCATATAGGCACGAGGCTAAGTCCCACGAGAAGAGGTAAGTTAATTGAATATTTAAAAGCTAACGCAGATTGTTTCGCTTGGTCCCATTCATATATGACAGGTATACCTCCAGAAGTGATGACTCATAAACTAAATGAAGATCCATCCTTCGTGCCTGTCAAGCAAAAGAAAAGAAATCAAGGACCATTCAAGAACCAAGTGATCAATGAAGAAGTACGGAAACTCTTGAAAATTGGTTCAATACGTGAGGTAAAATATCCTAATTGGTTAGCTAATACCATAGTGGTACCCAAAAAGAATGGTAAATGGAGAGTATGTGTAGATTACACAGATTTGAATAAAGCATGCCCTAAAGACTCATTTCCATTACCACACATAGATCAATCGATTGATGTCACTGCAGGTCATGAATTGTTAAGCTTTCTAGCTGCATACTCTGGTTATAATCAGATAAAAATGGATCCCTCAGATGAGGAAAAAACCTCCTTTATTACGAACAAGGGGACTTATTGTTACAAAGTCATGCCTTTTGGCCTGAAAAATGTTGGAGCCACGTATCAAAGGCTAGTGACCAAGATGTTCCAGGAACATCTGGGAAAAACAATGGAAGTATATATCGATGACATGCTGGTGAAATCAACACATGCAGAAGATCATTTCCTGCATCTTTCAATTACCTTTGAAATCCTACGCAGGTATAACATGAAATTAAATCCCGAAAATGCGCCTTTGGCGTTGAATCAGGTAAGTTTTTTTGTTTCCTTGTATCAAATAGAGGGATTGAAGCAAATCCTGATCAAATTAAAGCTATTGATGAAATACCTGATATACTAACGGGCAAAAAAGAAGTTCAAAGACTAACACGAAGAATTGCAGCCTTAGGAAGATTCATCTCCAGGTCTTCGGAGAAGAGTTTTAAATTCTTTTCAGTTTTAATGAAGTAGAGTCCGTTCGAATGGATTGAAGAATGCCAACAGGCTCTCAAAGATCTGAAGGCCTATCTATCAAATCCTATGCTACTGTCTAAACCGAAGGAAGGAGAACAACTATACGTCTATCTTGTTGTTGCAGAAATTGTCGTAAGTGCAGTATTGGTAAGAGAAGACAGAGGTAAACAATCTCCAATTTCCTATGTAAGCAAATCTTTATTAGATGTTGAAACTAGATATCCTCATCTAAAAAAATTAGCTTTAGCTCTAATCGTGACAGCTATAAAGTTAAGACTGTACTTTCAATGTCACCCAATTATTGTTGTAACCTCATATCCACTGAGAAATATTTTGCATAAACAAGAGTTATCAAGAAGATTTGCTAAGTGGGCAATAGAATTAAGCGAACATGACATAATATATCAGCATATGACTGCAATAAAGTCTCAAATTTTAGCTGATTTCGTCGCTGATTTTTATACTAGCATAATCCCTAAAGTGGAAAAAGTGTTACAAATCTTCGACGGGCTAATCCAGGAATATGGACCCTATTTACTGACGGCTATTCTAACGTAAAAGGAGCCGGTTTTGGAATTCTTTTAATATCACCTACGGGTGAAAAGATAAGACAAGCTATAAAATGTTATCCCATAACTAACAATGAAACTGAGTACGAAGTTGTCATTGTAGGGATTGAACTAGCACGAGAACTCTCAATCGAGCAGATCGTGATCAAAAGTGACTCTCAACTAGTGGTAAACCATATGCAGGGGACTTATACTGCTAGAGAGGCTCGGATGCAGCAATATCTGGAAAAGGCACGAGACTTAGTAAGACAATTCCAGTCATGGAAGGTTATGCAAATACCCAGGGAGGAAAATATAGAAGCAGATGCGTTGGCTAACCTCGTAGCAGTTACCGACGTAACAAATAAAGACAATGCAATTGTGATTCACTTATTTCATTCATCAATCGACTAGGACAAAAGTGAAGTAACATTTAACAATTTAACCTGGGATTGGAGAAACGAAATTGTAAACCTTTTGCAGAATGGTACCGTGCCTGAAGATAAAAAGATACGCCCAAGCACTTCGCCGGAAAGTTGCACGGTGCTGCCTAGTTCGTGAGACTTTATACCGCAAAATGTTTGGAGGTCCCCTAGCAAAGTACCTTGGACCTAATCAAAGAGTACGTGATGAAGGAAGTACACGAAGGACACTGCGGAAACCACGCAGGAGCGAGGTCATTAGTCAAAACCCTAATCAGAGCAGGGTACTATTGGCCTAAAATGGAAGAAGACGCTGGGAATTTCGTAGCTAAATGCGACAAATGTCAACAATATGCTAACAATATGCATCGACCATCAGAATTACTCCACTCAGTGGTGTCACCATGGCCATTCATGAAATGGGGCATGGATATAGTGGGACCTCTTCCCCCAGCTAAAGGAAAGGTACGATTCTTACTCGTATTGACAGATTATTTCACAAAATGGGTAGAGGCAGACACTTTTAAACAGGTGCGAGAAAAAGAAGTGAAAAGCTTCATATGACATCACATAATATGCTGCTTTGGAATACCAAAGGAAATCGTATGTGACAATGGCCCACAATTCATAGGCTCACAAATCACAGAATTCTTCAAAAGCTGGCAAATCAAACGAATCACTTCATCACCATATCACCCAGTGGCTAATGGGCAAACCGAGTTAACAAACAAAGTCATTGTCAGCAATTAAAGAAACGGTTGGAAAAAGCCAAGGGAAACTAGCCTGACGAGCTACCGGTAGTATTATGGGCTTACAAAACTACTGTAAAAACAACCACGAGAGAAACTCCATTCGCGCTTGTTTATGGTTCAAAAGCTTTAATAGCGGTGGAAATCGGCGAACCAAGCACGAGATTCACAATAGCAACGGAAGAAACAAACAACGACGAGTTGAGAACAAATTTAGATTTGCTCGAGCAAAGGAGAGAAGCTGCATTAATACGTATGGCAGCTCAAAAATAAATTATAGAGCGATATTACAACAGAAGAGCTCACCTCATATATTTCAAAGTTGGGGACTTCGTTCTTAAAAAATTCTTCCAATCAATAAAGGAAGCCGGTGCAGGAAAGCTAAATTCAAATTGGGAAGGACCTTACAAAGTACGTGGCAATGCTGGCAAAGGTGCTTATGAGGTGGAAACTATGGACAACAGAATTTTACCAATAAGTTGGAATGTTGTTCATTTGAAGAAGTATTACTTCTAAGTAAAAGGAATACCCCCGGTCAGGTACCATTACGTTCGATTTTATTTTTTGTACAGTTAAGATTATACTAACCATTTTAGATGATAGGAAAAAAGCTAACCCATCACCAGATGATGATATTAGACCTGCATAGACACGAGGAAGTAACTGAATTCCCAGTCTAGGGTAACAACTTTCTGATGGACGTTTTTAAGGGTTAAGTAGTCATCGTCTGAACTATATACCTTCGAGTCCCATATGTTTTTCCTTTTCAAGAAAATGACCACAATGAAGGAATAGTCAAGTGCTCGAGATTTCATCCTTAAAAGCTCAAACACTTGGGGGACTATACAGTATGGAAGGCAAAGAAGAAGCAAAGAAGACTATCAAAAATGTCAAAGCTCAAGCCTGAAGATCCATCTTTCCAACAAGTCACGCATTATGAGCAAAATCAAAGAGCAAAAGACAAAAACACAAAGCCTGATTCAGAAACCTTCAAAAAACATATTCATAAATGTAAATGAATGTTTAGGTTAAAGGCAGAATGTTAGTTACAGGTAAAAATGCATATCCTTGTACTTATTCAAAAACTGTTGTAAATGAAAACAGTTATGGGTAAATATTCATACCCTTGTACGGGTACAAATTCATACCATTCTATTTATTCAAAAACCGTTGCAAAGGAAATACAATTACGGGTACAAATTCATACCCTTGTATTTATACCAAATATGTTGAAAGAAAAACAGTTACAAAAGAGTTATAGAAGGTACTCAAACACATGTAAAGTGTTACGAAAGTTCAAAATAATACAAAGACTTTCTTCAAAACCTGTTAAGAAAAACATGTAAAATTCATATCTCTCTTTTGTACATTTACACCATTATGAAGTTGAGACGTCTTCTTCATTAAGTGTCGATAAAAAAGGGCCCTCTTTTATAAATCATGCTTATTACGAAAAGGTACAATATATCTAAGCATTTTTCTATGCAAAGTCAAAAACTAAGGGGTAAAACAAAAACTTCAAAGAAGAAGCATGCAAAGACTTAAGAGTAAAGCAAAAACTCAAAGAAATCGAAAGTCATGCCGATATTAATATTAATATATTACGGCAAAAAACTAAGTATTAACTTAGTCTAAGCCGAATTTGTTTGTACAAAATTTGCCCCTAAGTTGTCAGTTAGGGACTTACAAAGGACCAAACTTTACCCCCAAGGGGACCGGGGGTAACCACCAATTGTTCCAAATAAAAAAAGGGACCAAGTTCCATAAACTCTTTCACTAGATTGGGGAGGGGGGATGGGGTTATCTTCGCTGGCAGGGGGAGCGACTTGAGATGGAGAGGCTTGTGCAACAACTTCATAAGGGACCTCAACTTCAGGTGATGAGAAATTCTGACTCTGCTGAGACTTTTCAATCGTCTCTTTGGTTTTGGCAATTTCAGCTTCCACGTCAAAATTCTCTTGGCCCATTTCCGTCAATGTGTCAAGTCGGGCATTCAAATAAGCCCAACTAACATCGACAACTGATTTGTCCTCAAGAGCCTCGTAGTCTTTCTCCCATTGTTCAGCTTACGCTCTTAGCTCATCTTTCTCAGCCACGACAACATCATGAGAGCAAGGGATCTTTCCAGAAACTGGACCTTATCCGAAGATTTACGGAGGTCTTCTTGGGTATGGGTGGGCAATTGTACAAGTTCACAAGAGTATGCCTCCTTCTGATCCAACAAAGCCTTCAGGCTCCTAATCTCTTCGGTGGCATGGGAAAGCTGCTCCGCAAAAAAAGACTCCAAGATGTTTTTTACCTGCCTGATTTGAAGACGCCTTCTCTATGGCCAGTTCCGCTGCAATAACTCTGATCTGATGTTCCAAGGTACATTTCTCCTCTTACATTGCCTCCATATCAAGCTGTAGACTCTCGTACTGCTCCTTCCAATTGTCAGCCTCGGTATGGAAGTCATTTGCTGATTGCTCCATTTGAACGACTCTCTTCATCAATTCTGTGCCTATAAGGTTGATCTGCATAAACTGATAAGTTAGATACGGTAAAAGAGAATATAATATATACATATGAAAAAAGATCAAGTTTTACCTTTAAGGACGAGTGCACAATCTCATTCATCCAAGTTAAGGAGCTGTGACTTTCCAGCTTAGACTTCTCAACCGGGCCTATCAAGGGCTTTAACCATACATCAACCTGGCCCGACTTTTTCAAGAGGTTGCCTCCCGCAGGAACCTCTATCATAACATGCTTCATCAACCCCCTGCTGGAAGACCCTGCTTCAACAGCAGAAGGCACGGAAGTGGGTGCGGGTGAAGGAGCCATGGGCGGAGCAGGCTGAGGAGCAGAAACATCAATGGGAGCAGAAACAACAACGGGAGCAATAAATGAAAGTTCCGTAAGAGCAGGGAAAATAGCAAGAGGAGCTTCATCAGAAACTGTACCAAAACCTTGTTGGAACAGGTGATCAATGGACTCACGAACAGGAAAGGGAGTGGCATCTTCAGGAGCAGAAGGCTCTGATTCAGGTACGGGAGGATCAACAACAGGCGCAGATTCATCGTCATAGACGACCCTCCTCCTACTGACCTATGAACCAGCGAACCCTCATCTTGTTCCTCTTCATCCTCCAAGGTCCGGGACCCATTTGCCTTCCTTTTCGACAAGGAGGAGCCAACAATGAGTTCCTGAGCCTTAATCAGGGACAACTTTGAAGCGGACACAGCCGCAACAGAAATTCCACGAGTAGGAAAACCTACCAAATGAAAGGGATCAGATAAAGCTCAAAAAGGGAAGAAGTAAAAAGAAAAACCCTCGCTTACCATGTGTTTTCACCTTCCAACCAAACCTCGAAGAGAGGTACTTCCAAGAACGTTCTTCTAAAGGAGCGATTAACAAAAGTTTTTCTACCTAATCACGGAAATCGGAGACATTCTTGACGGTTCCCATGGTTGTTGCAAAAGGAAATAAAACAGTCACGGTACTGATAGTTTATCGAAAACAAAAAAGGGAAAGTGAGCAAAACTGTACTCACGTGCAAAGTTCCATTTCTCTGGGAAGGGGAGATTTTCTTCACCTACTAAACCTGCAGTAGGGACAACAACATACCGAACATACCGCCCTCTATCTTTGTCATCATCCGGAATAACTAACACTCTTTTACTCCTAGCCGCGAGAGTAAAACTCCTTGGCGGAATAACATCGGGAAATAAAGGTGAATAAGATGATGGAAAGTAAAGGGGGCAGAAGCTAAATTGGCCAAATACCTAAGGCACACAACCACTCTCCAACCAAGAGGACCGACTTGTCCCAAGCAAACATTGAAGAATAGACAGAATTCAATGATAACAGGGTCGATGGGAGGCTTGAATCCTAATGTGAAGGGATAAGTATAAACATAAGAATACCTAGTCCTATAAGAGGTTATTCTTTGGTTATCATTAGGAACAACAACAGGAAAATCAGACTTCCAACAACAGTCCCTGCGTACGAGTGACACTAAAACCTCTGTTATTTGGGTAGGATAAAGGTTAGCACTATCATGTGATGACATGGAAGAAAGCTGCTCACTCATGGCCTCACTATCCTTGGCAAAATAATACTCGACAGGAACAATCTCATCGACTCTCGGCTCGCGAAGTGGTTCATTGTGTTCTCTACTCTCTGATGAAGATCTAGAAGCCCTATCCCTCGAAGAAGACAAAGAAACAGTATACCTAGAACATGGCGGAGGAGTGGTGTGGGAAGAAGAACCCCTGGAATGTGTAGAACTTAAGCTCCTAAGTCTACCGCCTCTCCTACTCTGTGTTGGAGCAGAAGAAGGAGTCAATTCATCTATAATATTGACCTTTTTGGATTGCTGGTTTGAAGAAGACATGTTTACGAGGATGAAGAATTTACAAATAAAGAAAGAAGGTTAGAATTTTTTCGTGAAAGTAAAGAAAGGAAAAGGGGTATTTATACTCAGAGGCGACCATAAAAAATATATGAAAAAACAGTGATGTGAAAGTCATAGTTGAAGCTCTCACTTCGTGATTGATGCAGCCGCAAAAATCCCTAAAAGGCGCTGAATAATTGCAGAACAAATTCGGGAAATGCCACGTGGCACGGACATTATATGGAAGTGACGAGCGACGCATACATTCAGAGACAGATGCAATGGTATGAGTGAAATATTCCTGTCATAAATGAGTATCCACTTACCAAATATTTAATCGATAAATAAATGGTAAGTGGGGGGGGACTATCTGTATTGGTAAAAATAGGCTTCACACGTGTACTAATTATGATGACAAAGCAATCCACGTGGAGCAATGAAAACATGACAACTGGACGAGACTTTACGAAGAGGTACGAGACAAAGAGGAACGGAGTGACATACCCACGAGGTAATCAGATATGAGAATCTCAATCTAATTGAGGATATGAAGAGACACAATCAGAATGAATCAAGGCAGAATAAAGGGCAGATTCGAAGATCTTCAATCAATGAGCCAAACGTTACATAATCTTCACGCAACAGTTACGATTAATCATTATAATGTTACATTAATGCCATTATTAGTCATTAATGCTCAATCACTGAAAAAAGTAGACTTTATATTAAGAAATTCCCTATAAAAGGGAGAAAAATATAACTTGTAAGGACACGTTCGAACCACTATTGAAATATACTTACTTTTACGCATCTCTGTTGCTTTCTGTTTGCAAGCCTTATTACAATTATTAGCATATTCTTTTGCTTATAAGAAATCTGAGTACTTCTTAAAATAGCTTTGGCAGAGAATCTAATTCTTTGATTAAACAATATGACGGCACGACAGACCCTGAAGATCACAAATTCACTACGTCACGGCGGTGAAGAGCAACGACCTCTCAAAGGAGCAAATGCCATTTGTATTATTAAAGAAATTCGGCGAAACCATAACATGGGGAGCTCTGACATGGTACTCACAGCTGCCAACATGATCTATAACAACATTTGAGGAAATGGTCGATAAGTTTGTAACTGCCCACGCTGGAGCCAAAAGGCCGAAGCCAGGATGACCGACATATTCGCCGTTAGACAGTCGCCTGGCGAGGGACTCCGGGACTTCATCGCCCGATTCAACAGAGTCAGGATGGGCTTGCCAAATGTATATGAAGGCATGGACGTGGCTGCCTTCCAAAACGGGCTGAACAGAACTGGGTCGAGTGCGACTAGAAAATTGTTGAGCAGGCTCATGAAGTACCCTCCCACCACCTGGGAAGAAATTCACAACGTCTACTGCGCCGAGGTCCGAGCAGATGAGGACGACCTCAACGACCCAACTCAACGGCTAACGTCAGTCTATACAGAATCAAGACGAGATCGCCGTAATGACACCAAAAGGGATCACCCCGGTCCACGTCCCAACCGTGATAGGCACCAACCTTATGTCAGAACGGCAATTCCGCCATCTCCTCGCCATATGGAAGGGCCGTCCAGGCCAAATACACGGACTCACATGAACGACAAAGGTATGCCCCCACTTTTATCTACTCACAATTTTTGTGTCTCCCCTTCAAAAATAATGTACGCACTGGAGAAGCTCGACCCAAAGGTGAATCGGCTACAGAAGATGAAGTCCGACCCAAACACCAGAAGGTCGAATGCCCTTTGTAAGTTCCACCAGGAACGATGCCACAAGATAGAGGAATGCATAGCTTTACGACAAGAAGTGGTGCACATGCTCAAACCAGGGATCATTCGCAACTTACCATTAACAAATTATATATTTCCTTCATCTTAATGGAGATAATTTTGAACTATTACAAAAATAATAGACAGATAACTTTAGTTTTTTCCTTTCTAAGTATTATGACATGTGCACGTATTTAACACTGAAAATTCTCTTACATATAAAGATAAATAAAAGATAATTTGCTAACACCAAAAATACAATGAGGGTAAAATTGATATATTTAGCATAGATAGTTCTAAACGTATTTCGTTTAATTCTTTTTCATATTTTGTTTTTCCTGAAATGTTTACAGCTTTATACGATTACAATGTCAAAACAAATTCAACTATGTAGGTATATAAGTCATTTCCACTCTACTTCTATTTAGTATTACTTGCTCCCATTATTGTATCTCTTATTACTACCAATTAACATCAAAACACTACCTCCACACTCTACTACATTACATCCCAATAGTGTAGACAATTCACATAAGAACTCGTACTCGTATGATTAATTGCATCAGGGTATCTTTTTTCAGGAAAATCATTTCAGTGAAAAAGAAAATCACTAGCATTTTAACAGCAATTAGTATTAGGGAGTATATTTTATACAAAACTCAAAATATGACCTACATGTTTCTTGACAAGTGACAAGTCATAGTAAATAAAAGAGGGAATAAAGTACAACTCAACAAAAAGTTACAACACTAATTAAAGGATGTTAAATAAAGGCTCACAGATGGTCAGAAAAATAGTACTGCTACCTTGTCCCAATAACTTTTTCTTCTAATTTGTTTTTAAATAAATATTTTTATATTTAAAAATAATTTAATTATAAACTTTTCGTCTTATTTTTAATGAGACAATTTATAACTACAAAAAAAATTTAGTTGCTCCGCTTCAATTTATGTGAACCTATTTCTTTTTTAGTCCGTGCAAAAAAAATGACCTATTTCTCTATTTGGAAACAATTTACCTTTATGCAATGATATATAACAACACAGAATATATGCGTATCATTTTACACCACATGTTTTATAGTTTTCTATTTTTTCTTAAATTCTGTACCTAATTAAATGAATTCACATAAATTAAAACCAAGGGAGTATAATTTAATATGAATCATAACTTTCTATCAATTTTTTTTCCATATAAATTGAGGCGAAAGAAATATTAAAAGAAGGCCTACAGGCTGAGCCAGTTCAGCATGAAGCCGAAGGCTGTACATTACTTGATTCGCGAGTTTGCGTTATAAAAAGCTTTTTTGGTAATGTCGTTGGCCCTATAGAGGATTAATGGCGGGAGTTCTCCAAAAATAAGTTTAAATTCCCCAAATTTACTGTTTTTGTAAAACGCGGGCATTGCACGAAAAAGGTCCCCGGGTACTAAAAATAAAAACCCAAAACAAACCACTCACATAAACATTTCTTTTTTATCCCTAAAGTGCCCCCACACACATTACACACACTGAGTACTCTGTGTCACACCTTTTCTCCTTTTCCTCCTCATCTACTCTCCCATGGAGAACCAGAAGCACAGCGAACGCTCGTCGAGCTCTGGTAGAAGGAGCTTGAAGAGAAAGCTAAACGACGATCGCGAAGACGATCGTACGGTTTCTTCTTCTTTATCTTCGGAAGAAGCTCATCAAGATCTGGTGCGTGAAGTCCGTACACAGGTTGAGGTTCTAGAATCTTCCTTTTTGTCATCCGAGTCAGATCGAGCCTCTGCAAAACGCGCTATACATGTTCTCTCTGAATTAGCCAAAAACGGTAACTCAAAACTCTCGGTTTTGTTTTTCATTTCCAGTTGATCAGAAATTTTCGATGTTCATGAGGAGAGTTCGATAGCTTCTTTTAATCAGTTTGAGAGTGATATTAGGTTTTGATAATTGATGATTTGTGTTTTTGTAGAGGAAATTGTGAACGTAATTGTAGATTGTGGTGCTGTTCCGGCTTTGGTGCAGCATCTAGAGGCGCCGCCACATGCGAGTGAAGGTGAAGGTAGTCACATGCCATACGAACATGAGGTGGAGAAAGGAAGTGCTTTTACGCTTGGGCTTCTTGCTATAAAAGTAAGCTTTCAGCTCGTTTTTCAGATTTTCTCTGAGTATTATCATTTATACTGTATTATAGCCATCTTTCAGTGATGCGGTGAAGTAAAACCAGTATGTTTTTGCAGATGATTTTATAAACTATCTCAAAGTTCTGGTGATAGTCATATTGTAGAAAAAAGCTTGCTTTTGCTACCAGAGCATTGTATTGTATGGAACAAGTTACAATAAATGAGATTTTCATTTTGCTGTATTATTGGAGCACTTAGTTTGATTTATTTGTGCATTCGCTCGCGGCAAGTCAAGACTACTCAAAGTTCATTGGCAAGGGCATTTACCAAATATGTCACTAGGGCAATCATTGAACAATATATCATTATAACTTTACTTGTATCTTAGAGGCCGGAATTATCAATTAAGAAGAAAGGGTAACTCAATGCCGCAGATCTTAAAGATTTTTTTGTTTGTGTGAAAATCAAGTAAAAGGTTAATTACCTCAGTGTATTGCGAAGTAGATAATTTTCATGTAGGAACATGTGCAGATCTAAATTAGTTTTAATCAGTGTACGAAGAGTGTTTTGAGTTAACTTCCTGCTATATCGATATTTATGTTGTACTTGAGCAAGAAGCCTACCAAATTTGTTCGGTCAATCAACATTTATAGCCTACAAATGATTTTCCATCATTGCAACTTCATCTAACTCAGACACTTGGAGTATTTGTTTTTTTCTTCTTCTAATGCACCTTCTTAATTTTTGTATATCATACTCATACTGAAAATAAATTTGCTTTTCTACTTCGTTCTGGATAGTCTGTACTTTATGTACTTCTGAAATTGAGAGGAGTAGATATTTACTCTCTCTCTTCTTTTATATATTTTATATTTATGTCTGACAGCCAGAGCACCAACAACTCATTGTTGATGCTGGAGCTTTGCCTCATCTTGTTAATCTGCTGAAGAGGCACAGAGATGCTCAGAACTCTCGAGCAGTCAATGGTGTTATTCGTCGGGCAGCTGATGCAGTCACGAATCTTGCTCATGAAAACAGCAGCATCAAAACTCGTGTTAGGTTAGTTTGCTTCTTATCTGGAAACTTTGTTATTTAGCATGTGCAGAAAGAAGACCTCTATTTCTTACTTCATCTGTATTTTGTGACTATAGGATTGAAGGTGGCATCCCTCCACTTGTTGAGTTGCTTGAGTTTGTTGATTCAAAGGTGCAGAGAGCAGCTGCAGGAGCCTTACGAACTTTGGCATTTAAGAATGATGAGAACAAAAATCAGGTTAATTGCTTAATTATTTATCTTGAATATTTCTATGGTTATCTGTTAAAAAAAAGGGCAGCCCGGTGCACTAAGGACCCGCTATGCGCGGGGTCCGGGGAAGGGCCGGAGCACAAGGGTCTGTCGTACGCGGCTACCCTACATTTCTGCAAGAGGTTATTTCCACGGCTCGAACTCGTGACGTCCTGGTCACATGGCATCAACTTTACCAGTTACGCCTAGGCTCCCCTTCTCTATGGTTATCTGTTTGATTTATGTTAATTTGTGTGAATTGATTGTAGATTGTGGAATGCAATGCACTCCCTACTCTTATACTAATGCTTCGGTCTGAAGATACTGCTATACACTATGAAGCGGTGAGGCATCATTTAATGTTATGATAAACTAGCACATATGATATTTAATATAACCTAGGGTCTTGGCTTTGATTCATCTGGTAGTCATCCACCAAGCTAATTAAATTGTGGGTGGCAGGTAGGAGTCATCGGAAATCTGGTGCACTCATCACCAAATATCAAGAAAGAAGTTCTTCTTTCTGGAGCTTTACAACCTGTGATTGGGTTACTTAGGTACGATGGACTCTCATAACTTTTGAGTGACCTGATCATGTTAAAATTTCTGATACCTGCATTATTATTTGCAGAGTCCTCTAGAAGGACCTACCTGTGTAACTATATGCTCTTTTCTTCTTTTCCTCTGTGGTTTGCTCACTATAAATCTTGTATGCCAGTTCCTCCTGTTCAGAGAGCCAAAGGGAAGCTGCTTTACTGCTAGGACAATTTGCAGCAACTGATACAGACTGTAAGGTTGATTAATAAGCTCTATCTTCTTCATAGGAGAAACTCTTTATTTAAGTAGCATTACTGAACAACTTAATCTTATTTACACAATGTAAAATCTACTTAAACCTCTTGCAGATTCATATTGTTCAAAGAGGAGCAGTTCCACCGCTAATTGAGATGTTGCAATCTCCAGATGCTCAACTAAGAGAAATGTCAGCCTTTGCTCTAGGGAGGTTGGCGCAGGTAATTCCTCATCCTGATAAATCTTGAGGAGCACAATTTTTCTTGTACTTGTCATGACAATCTGTTTCTATTCATTCTTTTAGTAGTAGCACTTGGACTATGTTAGCTTGCCATCCAAGAATTATCTTGTCGTCTTTCAAATGTTCTTAGGGATGATTTATCACAAATTTGCATTTGATGATTACTGATTTTGGGTTTTCAAGTGTGAAGCATGCTCATGATCTCTTTGTATGACATTATGACCTTTGTGCTGGTCCCATTGGACTATTGATTGTTCTGCTGCTGCAAAAGATTTCTATTAAGAATGGTTGATTATGATAATCGTTTGTAGATGAGCAACTGTTAATTCACATAGTTTTTGTTTAACATTCACTAACTTCGGCAGGTCTTGAAATATGATATGTACCTATGATTATGTGGAGTAATTTCTAAGAGGATAAGAAATTGATGCTTTTGGGGCAGAAAACTTATGCAAGGATAATAGAAATGATTTCTCAATATGGAAGTTTAATCAACCCTAACCTTTTGGAAGCTGTAGTACTGACTCTGAGCAATATCATAAAGTGGATTTTGAGGATATCATCTTCATCACTTAATTTTCTGAAACAGCTCGATCTCTTGTGATTTACAGTTTCTACTAACAGGCTTCTTCAGATCTGCATCATTTCCTCATCACTAGCTCTGTTTCAGATGCTGATAAATGATATGTGGCTCTATGTCTCTCAATTTTTTGATGCATGTTCGACGATCACATGATAACAGTTTTGAAAAGTAACATTAATTAACCTTTAATAACCCAAGCAAAATGGTTTATCAAGATACTATGATGTTCCTAATTATGGCACAGAACAGTATTTTAACTTTTGTACTTCCTTGGGAGCTCCTATTTCACTTCAGATATGAGGAATGACAGCGCCAGACCATTTTCTTCTCTTCTTCTTTCTCATAGCACTTAATTTGATTTGAGGATTTAGTACGATGTTGTTGACCGGGAGTTAGTGGTTGCATGATGTTCAGGACACACACAATCAGGCTGGTATTGCTCACTGTGGTGGAATTATCCCATTGTTGAAGCTCCTTGACTCAAAAAATGGATCATTGCAACACAATGCTGCATTCGCTCTATACGGGCTTGCTGATAATGAGGTGCTGCATGTCACCAGATCATATATACTCTTATTATAATCAGTTTCATGTACTTACATGCTTCTTTAGACTTACTGTGATTTTCTGCTTTAGGATAATGTTGCTGATCTTATAAAGGTTGGAGGTGTTCAAAAGCTTCAGGATGGAGAATTTATTGTCCAAGTATGATCTCTCGACTTCCCCTTTTTTGTGATTCTTCAATTTTATGCTTCTCTCTCAAGGATAAGTACCGTTATTACCTTAAATGAGTTTGCATTATTATTGTTGTACATATTGCCCCAAGCTCCTAAATTGAGTTCACTGACTATGCAGCCAACTAGAGATTGTGTAGCAAAGACATTGAAGAGATTAGAAGAGAAGATCCATGGACGAGTAAGTTTCTACATCTTAAGTTATTTGTTTCTGTGAGTTTACTTTGGTGATGAAGGACATGAAGCATACCGGAGAACATAAAACCATGAGTGTATTTTGTTGGTACCAATAGCAAACTTTGTCTTCTGATGGCATGAATGCAACTTACATCCCTTCTCCACATTTTAATTTTACATGTCTCAAGGTGCTTTTGTTAAATCTTATAGGGTTAGTCATCCTTATATGTAATCTCTTTCTCCTTCTTTTGTAGATATTGGGCCATCTGATATATTTGATGCGCATTGGGGAGAAGGTTATTCAGAGACGAGTTGCTTTGGCCCTGGCCCATCTTTGTTCACCGGATGACCAAAAAACAATTTTCATTAATAACGATGGTATATTTTTGATTTAGACTTGAAATTGGGTTCTATGGGGTTCTGGTTAGGCAATGACAATATCTTCTTCTATGTCGATTATGCAATTCCAGGATTAGAGTTGCTTTTGGAGCTTCTTGAATCAACAAACTTGAAGCACCAAAAAGATGGCTCTGTAGCTTTGTGCAAATTGGCTAACAAAGCTAGCTCACTTTCGCAAGTCGATGCTGCTCCTCCATCCCCGATACCTCAGGTTTGTTTTTCTTAATTTTCGGTCTGATTGCACTATCAAGGTTCTTCAACTTTTGCTTCGAGCAGGATTTAGACTATTGTTTTACTTTTTGGTTTCTGTTTCGTTTCTCCGCTGCTATGCCTGTAGTGCTTAGTCAGTCTATCATTCCTTGACCTTACTAGGACCTTTCATAGATAATCAAAATTTCACATACATCTTCATTGCGTTTTTGATTTTAGAATAATGGGCATAATTTTAGGATAAGGCCTAAATTTACATCTACAATAGTGTTACTTTAGGAATTTTTACATTCCTATGCCATATAGGAATCTATATTACCCTCAATGCTTAAGGTTTGATATAATTACATTTTATATACCTAATTACCAATTATATACCATTAGTGGTTTTTAAGGGTATTAATTACACTCCTAATTTAATGGTACTGTATATTCCTTCTAATCCCACTCCCCCCCACGTTTCTCTATCCAATTCACACACCTTCACCCACGTTTCCTTCCCACACCCACGATTTCTGTATCAAAATCCCACTATTTCTTCTGCCAAAACCAGAGAAATATTGTAACCCCCACCATTAACGCCCATTATCAAGCTTTTTCTTCTACAGCCAGTCAAAATTGAAGCTTATTCTTCAAAATTCATACACCCATTTACCTTCAGCTTCAAATTTTCTGAATGAAGAAGAACAAACCTTCAAAGAACAACCCTAAAAAAGCAAGAGAAACAAATATTCCATCGTTTGATTTGGGTATATTATCACCACATTCACAGAAAAAGAATGGAAAAACTGCTCATGCAAGTGAAAATAAGGGGCATAGTTTTTCTTCGTGTCAAATTAGGGCTGAAGCTAGAACTAAACAATATTGTTGAATGTAAACAGTACTTCATCTATATTATTTTAGCATATAAATCCTTTCCTACTGAATAATAATCTAAATTATTCTGTAAACTACATAATATCTACAATCAGAATACAAATAATCTACAATTTATTTACAAAATATCTACAAATTGGGTACATTGAATTTTAATATCCCAATTCTCATTCAATTGTAGTATAATTGGGATTTTCGACATAATTGCGTTTTTTGCAGAAGATTTGTAGAAGTTTTAATCGTTTTTGATTTGTGAAATTAGAAAAAAATGTCGAAACAGAGTGTATCGCAAAAACAGAGTCGTACAATTTGAATAGAAAGAGACAAAAATTAATACAGCGTGATTTGTGTTTGAAAATATCTGAAAGAATCTTTAATTCCCTAATATTAGCGCTTCCTAAATAAGGAAGCCTACAGCTATAATGATTCCTTATTTAATGAAATGTCTGAAAGAATCTTTAATTCCCCAATATTAGCGCTTCCTAAACAAGGAAGCCTACAACTACAATGATTCTTTATTTAATGAATTGTCTATATTTTGTAGAAATACTATTAGCATGACGGGTAATATGCAAACTATGAACATATTTGGTAATATAGTTTCCTATATGGTATAGGAACGAAAAATTCAAGTTTAGACATTATTTGTGGATTGTGAAACTTCCAAGTTTATTTATAGATATTTATGTGTAGAAATAGTTTCTGCATTTTTAGCCTTGACCCATAAGAGATGGTAATAGTGTTGCACCAAAGTGTGTGGCCTAGTGGTCAATGAAGTGGGTGCGAATCATGATGTCTCAGGATAATCCTGAGACAAAAAACGCTAGGTGATTTCTTCCCAACTATTCAAGCCTTGGTGGATAGAGTTACCTGGTGCCTGTTGCTGGTGCAGGTATCTCCTGGAATTAGTCGAGATGTGCTCAAGCTGACCTGAACACCACAGTTACCCAAAAAAGGGAGATGGTGATAATGTTGTCGTAGATGTGAACAGATCTCTAGCGATCAAAGATGCAACCTTTGTAGACGCATAAACTCTCCTGCATGGTCATAGTCTTATTCAACCTATTCAAAACTTTGCATATAAGAAAGGTATTTGCTTTGGTCCTTTAGGAAGAACCTCAGTCTGCAGATCTGATCTTAGTGAGAGAGTTGGGATTAGGCATTCACTAAAAGAAGAATTTATACTAAAGGGAGGAAACAACTCTTTGAAACTTATAATATAACTAAGCAAATTTAATATATTTGGTCATCTTTTCTTGTGGTTTCTGATATTATCCATTGCTGTTTCCAAATTTACATGCTCATCCCTATGGTTGTAGTTGTTGACTGCAAATACTTTATGGCTGTCTGTATTCAGTGTAGATTGGACAACATCTCTCTCAATGTGATGCTCCTATCTTCTTCTTGACCCCCCCTCCTTTGGAGATTAGTAGGAGGTAGTTGTGTGTCTATCAATCGATGTCTAATTTTTTTTCCAAAGTGGTGCGCTATGAAGACACAAGACTTAGATTTCCCTCGCTAGTTAGTCGAGACTGGAAACTTTCTTGGGCGTAAATGGAGTTCTTACCATTCCAAAAATGCAGATTGTACATCTTGAAGACCTGAAAAGTAGTCCCCCAAATGAGGAGGAGCATCTGGTCCAATTCTTTTAGTTTCTGCCACCAGGTTAAGGTGTTAAGTAGGCCATAAAGTGGGCTTAGGGTGACTCTTCAATTTTGAGGATGTAGATAATGTCGAGTTATTTTTTATGACATTTGGGAGAATTTGATGGGCTTTGCATTTTGATGAAATCTTGCTGCTTTTTAGAACACAATATTGGCTATTTGGTGCTTGATTGTTTTGACCATTTTATGTTCTCCTAAACTGTTTCATATTTGGTTAATTGTATTCATTCTTTCTGTCCTTTCTGATCTCAAATTATTAGTGAAGCTTATTCCATCCTGATGCAGTACCTCTTTCCCTCATTTTTCTCTTTTATTTTCTTTTAAATCCAGGTTTATCTGGGAGAGCAGTATGTAAATAATTCTACGTTATCTGATGTGACATTTTTAGTTGAGGGTAAGAGCAGTTTTACTATTCTAATGTATTTTTCTTCCTTTTTAAAAAAAAATGCTGTATCTTACTTTTTTATGTGCTTCCACCAGGCAAACGGTTTTATGCCCATAGGATTTGTTTACTAGCTTCTTCTGATGCATTTCGAGCTATGTTTGATGGTGGCTACCGGGTGAGTTGTATTCCTAGCCAAAAGATGTCTACATTCTATGTTTTAAATTTATTCATTTCCTAACTGTGTAAAAGCTATCATCCATTGTAAATCTCAATCTTGACAACTTTAAAGATGATATCGTGCATAATTGGAGAAGGGTATAGGGGCGGGCCATTATCTATCGAGTTACAAACCCTGAGCCTCATGTCTTTTACAACAACTCAGTGAGTTCCTAGGAATGAGGTTTGTGGAAAGTAAGATGTACACAACCTTACCCCTACCTTGGAAGGGCTCATAAATTTTTATTTTTATTTGACAGCTAGCAACTTTGTTAAGTATGCAAGAGCAGACCTGCTTTATGTTCAATGTTTGTGTAAATTGTTTGTTTCTATTATCTTTTTCTTTTGTACAACAACAACAAACCCGATGTAATCCCACAAGGGGGGTCTGGGAAGTGTAGTGTGTACGCAACCTTACCCCCACCTTGTACAGGTAGAGAGACCGTGTATGCATGGCCATTGCAAAAGGAGGGATAACTAATAACCAAACATATTTGCTTAAACTGTGTCAGCATATCTGGGGTTTGCTTGATACTTTGTTTCTAACAGTCTGTAGATAATGTATTGCAGGAGAGAGATGCCAAAGACATAGAGATCCCAAATATCCGATGGGATGTTTTTGAGTTGATGATGAGGTAGGGTGCACTTTGATTACCATCACATCCTTGGTTCAGCTTTTGGAAGTCAATCTTGCATTATTAAAGACAAATCTCTCTTGCTTGCAGGTACATATACACAGGATCTGTAGATGTTAATTTGGATGTTGCACAGGATCTTCTAAGAGCTGCAGATCAGTATCTATTGGAGGGCCTCAAACGTCTTTGCGAGTATGCCATTGCACAGGTGAGTGCCGAGATTTTTTTGTTTTTTTTGTTTTTTTGGGGGTGGGGTGGTGGTGGTTGGTGGTGGTTCTGGTCACAATTTTACTAATGATTTTTGTTTTTTGTAGGATATATCTGTGGAAAGTGTCTCTCTCATGTTCGAGTTGTCGGAGGCCTTTAATGCTTTGACATTACGTAATGCTTGCATTCTATTCATTTTGGAAAAGTTTGACCAATTAAGTGTCATGCCATGGTATGTCCTGGACTTCACTATCCTTAATTACATTATTTTTATGAGTTTGGTGGGTGACAAACCAAACTGGATTTCCTTCTTACCTTAATCTCTGGCCAGCCATTAACACTCAGGTTTCACCTATTCTTTGTCAACCTGAACTCCCGAGTGTCTGTTAAAAACTCGGCTTATGAAAAGGAAAAAGAAAGTACTTCAACTTGGTAATTTGTAGAATATGGACTGCTTATTGTTTTATGGTAATTATAACTAAAAGCTTGATCAAGTAAGTATAACTAAACGCAAGATGATAGAATGCTTTTTTGTCATTTAAATTTTTGGAATGGTAAGTGGTGATTATCAAGTTTTTTTTTGTAGTAAATAATAAATACAAACTTATTTCATTATGAGGAACCGTACGTCCATTGGGTGTGTGAAATCGCAAAGCATGTCATTCAATTTGAAGTGAAGATTCCCATAATGATTAGTATGAATATATAAGTTGTCTTGTTATGTGTATTAACGCATTATAATTTCATATGTAGGTATTCACATTTGATACAACGTGTATTACCCGAGACTCGTAGTTACTTTGTAAGGGCGCTTACCAGGCCAATTCAAGCTGATATGCGGGTGTAGGTGCTTCAGAGTCAGTTTTGTTCTTTTATTATTTGTAACCACGGGAGAGAGTATGTACAGGAATGGGTTACTGTTGTAATAGTGTCTCAAAATGAGAGCTAATGTAATTCCTCATTGAATGCACCAATTCCAGATCATTGGATGGTTAAACTAGCTTATAAAGTTCAGTCTCAACGCTTGCTCTGCTTTGATGAGGTGATAGAATTTCAGCATTCGATCGAAATTTTTAAGGGTGTGATAATCCAAGATTTAACTCTTTGGATATCACTTAAAATTTTATTACAGCAACAACAAACTTAGTGTAATCTCATAAGTGAGCTTTGTGGAGGGTAAATGTACGCAGACCTTATCCCTACTTTTAAAAGACAGAGAAGTTGTTTCCGGAAGACCCTCGACTTAAAAAAAAAATATAAGAAAGGCAGCACCAAGCACACCAATTTGCACATTTTTTTATTATTTTTTAGAAACTTTTTACTTACCAACGAAAAACTGAAATTTTTTCCAATAGAAAATGATCCTATCGTACCAAATAGACTAGACATCGAGCTAATTATGAAGAGTTGGAGATCACCACCTCATAAATTGGTTAGTGACATTTGTCATAAAAAATGAGCTTATACTATCACTTTTTTGGTCAAAACATAATATAAGTTAAGTATACAAAAAATAATTTATAATGATGTCTGTATTAGTTAAAAATAAATATTACACGTGGAATTATATGTGGATGACATGGCAACACATGTGGATCACTAAGAAAGTGACAACTGGAGTGTTGTATTAAAAGAGGCACGAATCACAACAGGTACGAGCAAATCACTCACGAGAAGAAAGAGCGCGGTCGCTCGAGCCTAAATTACTAAGTGAAGAGACACATACAGGATGAATCAAGATGGAAAAGATGGAAGATTCATGAACCTCTAATTAATGTGGAAGAAGAATCAGAATCGTTACAGAATCTTCATGAACAATTACGATTGCCAATTATAACGTTTCATTAATGTCATTAATGCTCATAATGATTCGGTCATAAACGGGAAGAAACATTATATTTGTAAATTCCCATATAAGGGAAGAGAATTTCACTTGTAAAGACACGTTCTGTTTATTATTGGAATACAATTACTTTCTTTTGCTTACAATCGATTACTTTGCTATTTCTTATATTAATTTCCTTTCTTATAATTGAGGGAATACAGAATTTCTCGGTTATCAGTAACCCGAGTACTTCTAAAAATAGGCTTTGATTGAGAATCTAATTTTTTGGTTAAACAGTTTGGTTCTGTTACCGAGAATATGATAATCTTCTTACTTTCCAAATATTTCTCTCTCACAACCAAGCCATGTCAACTGTCAATGACAACAACCGGCAGGTGGACAGAACTCCAGTTCCATCACCTCAGGGGACACCACACACTTCACGAGAAGGATCACCTGAAAGATCTACTACTCACGATAATGAACAACATGAAGATGAACAAACCGTTGAGCAAGATGCTGTAAAACAGTTGATCGCTGAACACGTGAATAATGCTCTCCAAGCTTTCGTGAGGGGACTATAAGCTGTACCACCAACTCTTCCCCCAAATAATACCGCAACTACGGAAATTCCACGTTCAGGGCTCGCTAATTCAGGAAGCGGAGGAACTCCCAATGAGTCACGTGATGGGAGACCAGGCACACCTAATAATTCTGATTTACAAACTTTGCAGAAACAGGTGAAAGAGCAAAACGACCGTATCGAGCAAATACCCAACGTACCACCTGTGATTAAAGGAGTGGATATCGATAAATATTCGCAGCAGCCTGGAAACCAAGCGCGACCCCATTACCCATTCCCAAGAAGTTTAAAATACCTGACATCCCAAAATATGAAGGAACGACTGATCCACGTGACCATGTCACTGCGTTCATCACATGAGTAAAAGGCAATGATTTAACCAAGCAGGAGATTGAATCATTGTTGGTCAAAAAGTTTGGAGAAACACTCACAAAAGGGGCATTAACATGGTATTCTCTTTTACCATAAAATTCTATTGACTCTTTTGCTGGGCTTGCAGATTTGTTTATAAAAGCACACTCGGGATCTCAAAAAGTGGAAAAAATAATGGAAAATATCTTTAAAGTGAAGCAAGGTGATACAGAATTGCTTCGAGAAGTTGTAGACAGATTCCAGTGTGAAAGGATGTTGTTACCAAGAGTACCTGTCAACTGGGCGGCCATGGAATTCGCAAGTAAATTAAATGAAAGAAGTTCAGAAGCTACGAGAAGGCTTAAAGAAAGCTTACGAGAATTCCCTGCCACAATATGAGACGACGTCTATAATAGGTATAGTACCAAGCTGCGGATCGAAGAAGACATCGTTACTCAATCAAAGGTTGAAGAGAAAATATGTTCGAGACGGTCAGAATCTGAGAAGAGGTCCGGTAAAAATAGGTACGAGCCTTATAATCGGACCCTCAGGGCAAGACGCACGTTCCAAACCAGAAAACGTATGGCCCGATCATAGATTTACAAACATAGATTCAGGTTCATCATCACCTAGATTCAGAAAAGATCGGGGTGTGCGCGATAGAGATACCAACGCAAATGAAAGGATTGGCGTTATAGTTTCAATATCAGTACTTCCGAGTTGGTTGCTGTTTTAAAGAGCATGGGAGATAAGGTACAATGACCAAAGGAAATGAGATCAAACCCAAACAGAAGAAATCCAGATTTCTGGTTTGAGTTTCATAACAACCACAACCATAAAACGTCAGATTGCAGATTGTTACAAGGTGAGGTGGAACATTTGTTGAAACAAGGATACTTGACGGAACTGTTCAGTGAGAAAGGAAAACAATCTTATATGAAAAATAGACAAGAACCTCCAAAACTTCCATCTCCGAAGAGAACAATGAACGTGATAAGAGGGGGAGAAGAAGTCAATGGTGTAACATACACAGCTGCAAAGGACATCAAAATTCACAGTCACTCATGGGAAGCGAGCTCGTCAAACCTTGGAAGAAGATAACATAACATTTGATGATGCACATGCGGATGGCTTGATGATTTCTCACAATGATGCACTGTTTATATCTTTACTTATACATGATACTAATGTAAAACGAATTTTGATTGACCCAGGTAGCTCCGTGAATATTATCCTATTGCGAGTAGTGAACGAAACGCAAATTGGCGATCAGATGATACCAAGAGAATGTTCTTTATCTGGATTCGATAATTCAACCGTTATTACAAAGGGGGAGATAATGTTAACCACATTCGCGGAAGGAGTCGTCAAAGAGATGAAATTTCAGGTGATAGACACGGACATGGCCTATAATGTGATTCTTGGGAGGCCATGGATTCATGACATGGATGCTGTGCCAACTACATTTTATCAAGTTATTAAGTTCCCTTCAAAATGGGGGATTCAACAAATTCGAGGGGACCAACAAACCTCTAGGAATATCAACTTAGTGGTGCAGTCACACAAGGAAAACACTGATGCAAATGAGGATTTCGTAGAAGACGTGGTCAATCAAATCTCATCTGAAAATGTATCAAAGCAAATCGACATGGATTCGAGACCGGATGTGATTAAAGAATTAGAGGAGAATGAAAACATCAAAACAACAATTGAAGAGCTCGAAGCCGTTGTACTATTCAAACAGTGGCCAGATCGCGAAGTTCATATTGGAGCAAAGCCGAGCTCAGGAATGAGAGGTAAGTTAGTTGAATTTTTAAAAGCTAACGTAGATTATTTTGCATGGTCCCATTCAGATATGATAGGTATACCTCCAGAGGTGATGACTCATAATTGAAGATCCATCGTACGTACCTGTCAAGAAAAAGAAAAGGAAGCAGGGATCATTATAAAATCAAGTGATTTATGATGAGATACAAAAACTCATATAGATCGGTTCAACACGCGAGGTAAAATATCCTAATTGGTTGGCTAATACCGTGGTAGTTCTGAAAAAGAACGCTAAATGGCGAGTTTGTGTAGATTATACTGACTTAAATAAAGCTTGTCCAAAAGATTCATTCCCTCTACCGCATATAGATCAATTGATTGATTCTACCGCATGACATGAGCTATTGAGTTTTTTAAGATGCGTATTCAGGTTATAATCAAATAAAAATGGATCCTTTAGATGAAGAAAAAACATCATTTATTACGGACATGGGGACTTATTATTACAAAGTCATGCCTTTTGGCTTGAAAAACGCCGGAGCCACATATTAGAGGTTGGTGACCAAGATGTTTCAAGCACACATGGGAAAAACCATGGAAGTATATATTGATGATATGTTGGTCAAATCTGCACGAGCAGAAGATCATTTTCAACATCTTTCAAATACCTTCGAGATCCTCCGCAGCTATAATATGAAGTTGAACCTAGAGAAGTGCGATTTCGGCGTGGCTTCAGGTAATTTCTTAGGTTTTCTTGTATCTAATAGAGGTATATAAGTAAACCCTGCACATATTAAATCTATTGAAGAAATTCCCGATATAGTCACGAGCAAAAAAGAAGTACAAAGATTGACAGATAGGATAACAACTTTGGGAAGATTTATTTCTAAGTCTTCGGAGAAAAGTTTCAAATTCTTTTCAGTGCTAAAAAGGCAAAATCAGTTCGAATGGACTGAAAAATGCCAACAAACCCTCAAAAATTTGAAGGCATATTTATCAGATCCACCTTTGTTGGAAAAATCAAAAGATGGTGAGAGGCTGTTTGTGTTCCTCGCAGTTTTCGGAGATGGCTGTAAGTGCAGGTTTGATACGAGAAGACAAAGATAAACAATCTCCACTTTATTATGTTAGTAAATCTTTGTTGGATCCTGAGACTAGATATCCTCATCTAGAAAAACTTGCTTTAGCAATAGTTATGGCATCTCAAAAGTTGAGACCTTACTTTCAACGCCACCCTATTTCCGTAATATCTTCATATCCTTTAAGGAATATTTTGCATAAAATAGAATTGTCAGGTAGATTAGCCAAGTGGGCAATAGGACTCAGTGAATATGATATCATGTACCAACCTAGAAATGCAATAAAATCACAACTTCTAGCATATTTTGTAGCAAATTTTAGCACAAACATAGTTCCAGAAGTAGAAAAGGAATTACAAATATTCACCGGATCTAATCCAGGTAGGTGGACTTTATTTACTGATGGCTCCTCAAATGTTGAAGGAGCAAGTCCGGGTATTGTCTTAATTCCACCTTCATGGGAAAGTATAAGACACGAAATCAAATGTTACCCAATTACTAACAATGAAGCAGAGTACGAAGTTGTAATTGCAAGTTTAGAACTAGCATGTGAACTCTCCATAGAGCAAATCGTGATTAAAAGTGATTCTCAACTGGTAGTCAATCATATGCAGGGAACTTACACAGCTAAAGAGGCACAGATGCAACAATACTTGGAAAAGGCACGAGAACTGATTAGACAATTCCAATCATGGAAGATCGTGCAAATACCCAGGGAAGAAAATGCAGAAGCAGATGCATTAGCTAACCTTGCATCAGTCGCGGAAATAACAAGTGCAAAAAATGCTATCGTAATACACTTATTTCATTCGGCATTGGACCAAGATAAAAATGAGGTAAGCTTTAATATTTTAACCTGGGATTGGAGAAACCAAGTATGAGATTCACACAAGAAACAGAAGAATCAAACAATGAAGAATTAAGAACGAACTTGGATTTACTCGAACAAAGAAGAGAAGCAGCTTTAATAAGGATGGCAGCACAAAAGAAAATCATTAAGCGATACTACAACATGAAGGCGCATCTCAGGCACTTCAAGATTGGGGACTTTGTTCTCAAAAGGTTTTCCAATCTACAAAAACAACTGGAGCAGGAAAGTTGAACCCAAATTGGAAATGCCCTTATAGAGTTCGAGTATCGCTGGGAAAGGTGCCTATGAATTAGAAACCATGGGCGACAAGGTGTTACCTTCAAATTGGAAAGCTTTTCATCTGAAGAAATATTATTTCCGAGCAAAAGAAATACCCCCGGTCAGGTATCACTTAATTACGATATTTGTTTTGTTAAGTTAAGATTATACTAATAATTTTAGATGATAGGCAAAAATCTAGCCCACACCAAATGATGATACTAGACCTAAAAGACAGCGGGATGCAAAATTATTCCCGGTCTAGGGTTACAACCTTTCTGATGGAAATAAAAAGGGTTAAGTAGTCATCATCTAAAAATATACCTTCGAGTCCTATATATATTTTCCTTTTCAGGGAATGGACATGGAAGGAATAATCAACTGCTCGAGATTTCATACTTCAAAGCTCTAACACTTGGGGAACTATGGAAGGCAAAGAAGACTAGAAAAGTCAGAATTCAAGTCAAGACAAGATCAATCTACCCACCAAATCAAAAGTTGAGAGCAAATCAAGAGCCAAAAACACAAGCCTGATTCCAAAACCTATGACAAAGTATACACTCGCAGATGTAAATTACAAGATCTTATGAGTACTTAGGTTAAAGGAAATATTTAGTCATGGTTTGCAAAATATACCCTAGAATTCTGTGAAATCTGTTATAAAGAAAACAATTACGAAAGAGTTGTAAATGTTACTTGAATACATGTAAAGTTTGAAAGTTCAAAATACAAAACTTCCTCAAATTATTCAAGAATTTTCTTTGAAGTATGTATGTTCCTACTTATTTCGTATGTTTACACCAATATGAAGTTGATACGCCTTCTTTATTAAGTGTCGTTTATAAAAGAGCCCTCTTTTGTAAAAATTCGTGCTTATTCAGAAAACCATGAAGTATCAAAGCATTTTTAAATGCAAAATGAAATATTATAAGAGTAGATCAGAAACTCAAAATGAAATATTATATTAACCTGGTTAAAACTAAGTATAAATTAGTTCAAACCTAAGTACTTGATATTAAACCCCAAAACAGACCAAGGGTAAAACTTGGATATTAAAACCCCAAAATGGACCAGGGGAAAAACTTCCCAACTATTCCACAAATTAAAAAAAACAAACACAACAAACTTTCCAAACATAATTTCACTATGGGGAAGGTTCTAAACCAGTACTATCACCAGCAGGAGAATTCAAGATGGCATCATCAGCGACATTAGAAGGTTCGACTTGAGCAGAAGAGGTTTGAACATCAACTTCACCAGGAGTAAGTTCATCACCCTCGGGAACACCGACTTCAGGTGAAGAAAAGTTTTGACTCTGCTGAGTTTTTTCAATGGTTTCCTTAGTTTTTGCAATCTCAGCAGTCAAGTCAAAGCCTTCCTGGATAGCCTCCATTAAAGTTTCAAGGCGCGTGTTCAAAAAATCCCAGCTTACATCAATAGTTGATTTATCCTCAAGGGCCTCATAATCCCTCTCTCATTTCTCAACTCTGGCTTTCAACTCTTCCTTTTTCGTCAAAGCAGCATCATAAGAAGCTTGTAAAGGGGCGACTGATCTCTCCAAGAACTGGACCTTGTTAAAATATGCACAAAGGTCTTCTTGATCTTGAGTGAGTGTTTGAACAAGCTCCCCGGCATAGAATTCCTTAATTTCCCCAGTAGCTTTAGAAAGCTGCTCGGCGAATGAAGATTGGAAGAGATCTTTATCCTTGCCCACTTGAGTAGAAGAGGAATTTTCAATAGCCAACTCTGCTGCCATCACTTTCACTTGCTTTTCCAAAGTACACTTCTCCTCATCTAAAACTTCTTTTTCTAGCTGAAGGCCTTCAAACTGTTCTTTCCAGTTGTCTGCTTCGGTACGATAGTCATTCATTAACTGCTCAGTATGGACAATTCTCTTCATCATCTCCTTGCCTATCAGGTTGATCTACAAAATAAAGGGAAAAAGTGAATATCAAACAAAGATAAAGAAAATCACAAGGAAAGTAAAAAAAAAAAAAAGGAAGCTAAGGCTTATACCTTCAAAGATGAATGAACAATCTCATTCATCCATGTCAAAGAGCCGTGACTTTCCAATTTAGACTTCTCAACTGGGCCAATCAACGGTTTCAGCCATACATCACCTTGGCCAGACTTTTTCAAAAGATTACCATCCTCGGGGACTTCAATAATAACTTTTTTCATCATCCTAGTGCTACTGGAAGAACCAACTTCATCATGAGAAGTGGTAGCAGTAGGGACAATTGAGAGAGTAAAAACAGCCACGAGTGGAGCAGTGGCAGCAACAACAGATGTGGGAAGCTGAGAACCAACATGAGCAAATAATGGAAATGAGGCAAGGGGTGCTTCATCAGAAACTAAGCCAAAGTTTGTATTATCAAACCCACGGGAAAATAACTGTTCTGTAGAGTCACGGGGTGCAGTAGTCATCTCTTCGTCAGAGCTCACCAAAGTGGCACTCTTAGGATCATGCACGAGAATTGAACTTGGAGGAGGAGTGGCTTCATCATCTGACACAACACCTCTTCTAGCCCGAGGCTTACGCACTAACGATCCCTCCTTTCGTTCCTCTTAACCCTCAGAATCGTGAGCTCTCTCTACTTTTATTTTTGATGAGGAACTCAAAATCATCTCTTGATCCATGGACAGAGAAAGTTTTGATGAAGCAATAGACGTGGCACTCACACCCCGAATAGGAAACCCTAGCATAAGAAGAAGTTAGTAATTTTCAAATAAGTATGAAAGTAAGGTAGAAAGTTAAAGGGAAGAATACCATGAGTTTTAATGTCACGCCCCAAAATCGAGGGACGAGACCGGCGCCTAACCGGATGAACCCAGTCAAACGGACCTGGATTGCCTTTCCTACCCAACGTATTACCCCGTGTTCATAACATACATTATTTCATGTGAGTTCGCCGAATTTAGATTCAAGGTACATCTTACAACATAATTCCATTTTCCTCTTTTAGCATTTCAACGATTGATATTCAAACATACATAATACATACATAACTTTCCAACATGATCCACGGTTCAGAGTACGTACTGTTACTACCCAAAAATACATATATACACCCACATCATGTCTACGGAGCCTCTACGAATACTAGGGATTTTACATAACTTGCCGGTAACAAGGCCCCAACTATACCTTTACAACATAAGCAAAAGAGGATGGTATAATCCACACACGACCCCGAGGAGAAGAGGGGCTCACCACAACTGCTGCAGATATGAAGAGGAGGTACCACTAACGACGGGCTGAGCTACCTGCTATGGAACCACCTACATCCATATAATATATGTAGCGCCCCCGGCAAAAGGGACGTTAGTACTGTGGAATGTTACTAGTATGTATGAACAAACTTTATCCCAAGTACAATCAACCAATATACAGATAAGAAAAAGGACAGTAATAGGACAACCAATCAAAACACACGGAAAGAGACAATCAAAGTCAACAATTTTACAATCTCTCCTTTTTCCTTTCCAACACCACCATATTCACGAGTTTCATCAATTTCATATCAATAGTGATAAAGATCAATTTTCCACCCTTATTACCTCGGCCACCCTTATCACCACAACCCACACCTTATTACTTCGTATTGCGGCGCGCAACCCGATCCCACCTGATAATTCATATTTCATAACAACAACACCAAAAAATTTCATCACAAGGGCCTTCCTTTCAAGGATCACAAATTCAACAACAACACCAAATAATTTCATCACAAGGGCCTGCCTTTCAAGGATCACAAATTCACATTTAACAATTCATTTACTTGGGCTCAAGGCATCCCAAACATTCATCAAGCATCAATTTATGCACAAGGTGTTGTCATAACCGTTCAACTTATTTACGATTCTTCATATCAATAACTTTAAACAACTACCATCTTTGCACATAATAAGGCAGGCACGCCAAGTCACAATTCAAAATCTCATCTAACAAAGTGGGGTGGGAATCAACTAGACAGTCAATTCACATATTTTCATATAAGTACACCTACCGTATGCTTGCCACAACAAGATGGATTTTACAAGAGTTAAAGTTATACATACCTGGAGTCAAACTCCCTTTTTAACTTTTACTCACAAATCACCGATCCGACTAGTACCGTCAATCTAGTTCACAATTAAACATGTTTAACTCATAATTGAAAATCATGCATACAATTCAGACTCTCTTAAGCATTTTGCCGAACACTATGTGACCCCATTAGATTACCAACCCCGTCTTTGTGAAATTTACCCCAACCCACTCCCTCTTACTAGATTAACACCGTTATTAAACATGCATGCAAGGTCTTAGTTAACATTTTCAAGAATCGATCCACGCTAATCCTCCCTTTGTTTAAAATCAGAAAATTAATGGAAAAGGTGTTGGGAAACCTTACCTGCTAGAATGAGGAAGAAGAAGATTACTCGAAATATCAGGCCAGAGGGACTTTGAAAATCAAATTGATGGAAGAACTACTTTCTCTCTCAAGAACTCTCCTTTCCTTCTCTCTATTTTGTTCAGAAAGCTTGTTAAAATGAAGGGGTGGAGTGTTTTAATGAACTGGGGGTCGAGTTTTAAAATTAGAAAAATTAGGAGCCTGACACAGGAATGCGGTCAGGAATAGATGGCCCTCAAGATGGGACAAACTTTAAAAACACACTGTGCAGGTATGCGACCACTATGCGGTCCGCATACACGTTATGCGATCGCATAGTGCGTCGCATAACCTCCCTCACCAAAAACCAATGGGCAAGAATGCGACAACTATGTGGTCCGCATAACCAGAATGCGATCGCATTCTGGACCGCATAGTTGTCCTCAATTTGAGCAGTGGCCTGCCCAGGTATGCGAATATTATGCGGTCCGCATACCCGTTATGCGATCGCATAATGCGTCGCATAACGCCCAACTTCTGGAAAATTACATCTTTCAATTTTCGGGGTGCTTTTATTCAAAATAGGCCCGTTTTAAAGGATTTCTACAGTTATAACAACTCGGGGACTTATTCGGGCATTATCTTAAACAAGAAATTTTACGGGTCCTTACATTTAACTTTCCAACCAAACCTATGAGAAAGGTACTTCCAAGACCTTCCTTCCATAGGAGCAACCGACAATAATTTTTTTACCCAAGCACGGAAGTTGGTATTTCTTCAACAACTTCCATGGTTGCTAAAAAGAGAAAAGGGAAAACAAATTTTTCTGGAAAAGGCATGTTCTCTTCACCCACTAAACCACTTGTGGGGGCATCAACAAAACGGGCATACCAGCCACGATCTTTGTCATCTTCAGGGCTAACCAAAACCCTTTTACTCCTGGCCACGAGAGTAAAAACCCCTGAACGAAACAATTTAGGGGAATATAGATGAATCAAGTGTTGAAAGGAGAAGGGTAAAGAGGCCAAATTAGACAGGTATCTTAAACATGGAATTGATCTCCATACGATAGGACCAATTTGTCCTAAGCAAACGTTAAAGAAATGGCAAAATTCTATGATGACCGGGTCAATAGGTGGTCTGAAACTTAATGTAAAAGGATATGTGTGAACAAAAGAATAACCAGCTTTGTACGAAGGGATCCTTTGGTTTGGACTAGGAACTAAAATTGGAAAATCAAATTTACAATGGCACTCTCTTCGCACAAGATAAATCAAACCCTCAATAATTTAGGAAGGATAGACATCGTCACGATTATGGGAAGTCATATAAGTAACTTGGTTCCTAATTGATTCACGATCAGAAGAAAAAGAAAGTCCAGCAGGAATAATTTTATCAACAGTTGGTTCTCGAAGAGGTTCACTTGAATCCCTATTTCTGGCATAAGATCTATGAGTTGAAGAAGCCCTAGTTCTAGAAGAAGAAGGGGTAGCAACATTGGGTTGAGAAGTAGAACCACAAACAAATACTAATCCTAAGCTACGTATTCTACCGCCTATTCTACTCCTAATAGGAGCAGTTGAAGGGGAAAGTTCATCTACAATTACTACTCTATGAGGATCAAGGTTTGGTGAAGACATGTTTGTATTAGAAAATAATACATGCAGATGAATAAGAACGATTATGGAATGAGAATACTGTAGATTGAAAGTTTTTGTGAAAGCAAAGGCACAAGAGGTATTTATAAGGAGAAGCAACCGTAATGTAAAGGGAGTCATGATTGGAAATGTCATAATGAAACAGTCACTTCGTGACTGACGCAACCGCAAAAAGAATCATAAAAACAACCGAAGAGTTGCAGACTCAATCGATGAATGCCACGTGGAACATGCATTAAATGGAAGTGACATACGACGCGTTGGTTATGAAGAAGACACAATGATACATGGGAAACGACGACAAAAAATTCCCGCCATAAATGTGTTTCACTTCCCAAATATCCAATTACTGAATATTTGGCAAGTGAGAGGACTATCTGTATTGGTAAAAAATAAATATTACACGTGAAATTATATGAGGCTGACATGGAAAGACACGTGGATCACTAAGAAGGTGACAACTGGAGTGTTGTATTGAAGGAGGCACGAGTCACAACAGGTACGAGCAAATCACTCACGAGACGAAAGGGTGCGGTCGCTCGAGCCTAAATTACTAAGTGAAGAGATACATGCAGGATGAATCAAGACGGAAAAGAGGAAAGATTCATGAACCTCTAATTAATGTGGAAGAAGAATAAAAACCGTTACATAATCTTCATGAACAGTTACGATTGACAATTATAACGTTTCATTAATGTCATTAATGCTCATGATGATTCAGTCATAAAATAGAAGAAACGTTGTATTTGTAAATTCCTATATAAGGGAAGAGAATTTCACTTGTAAAGACACGTTCTGATTATTCTTTGAATACAATTACTTTCTTTTGCTTACAATCGATTACTTTGCTATTTATTATATTAATTTCCTTTCTTATAATTGAGAGAATACATAATTTCTTGGTTATCAGTAACCCGAGTACTTCTAAATATTTTTTTTGACTGTGAATTTAAGTTTTTGGTTAAACAATGTCTAAGTGTTAGTTGGAAAAAATGAAATTTAGTTAAAAGGTAAAAAGTAGTTCTAAGAAATTGATTTTTGGTCATTAGGGAGAAATATATTTTTCATTTTAATGTAAAATGTTTTATCCTAGTTGGAATCTTAAAAAATAATTCCCTAAAATGATTTCTTGGAAAAAGGCTTAATGAAAATATATCACTAAGACAAAAGTTTGAGTGAATTGCCTTGCACCTTCTAGTGTCTTGGTTTGACTAAAATATTCACAATTGAACATATGAAATTCGATATCAAGTTATAATTAGTGCATGTTACACATGGCAGTAGCGGGAAGCAAAGTTAAATAATTATTTTATTAGTCCTACCTAGTGGTGGCAAATGAACGGGTTGGGTTGGATTTGGGCGGGTTAAAAACGAGTTGGACAAAAACGGATTCGATTACAACCTGACCATATTAATATGGGTAAAATATGGGCTGGGTAAAATATGGGTTGGGTAAAAAATGGGTATGATCCATTTTGTGTTATGCAATTTTTAACACAGTTGAAAATAATTGTCTCATTTGCTCTTAAATCTTTATCTTTCACAAACCTATTCAAACCTTTTGTGAAAACAAAGCTTTGAATACTTTTCCAATAGCAATAACGAAACTCCCATACCCCAATAACGAAACTTCCATACCCAAAAAATGGGTATTGATCCATTAAATTTTTGTATATATAAGTTTTCTATTTTTTTTTTTATTTTGACATGGCTAACTTGATATTACAATAGTTTGGCATAGATTTCAAACTTTGTTAAGAAAAGAGCCTGTATATTTTCGTTAATGAAGTATATTACTCCTAAATATTAATCATACGAAGTTACTCATAAGTGAGATACTGCCATAAAAAAGCCAACCTAACTGTTGTTTTTTCAAACTCTACAATAACAGCCATAAATTCGTCGAACTAGTGCTTCAAAATGACATGAATAAACCACAAACACTAGATAACAAATCCAATGAAGTATCAAGATACGACTGAAGACTAGATATCAAATGCAACTTTCCCAAGCATGGCAACAAAATCTGAAACATGGGTAAGTTCCTCATTCTCAGAACCAAATTGACTTGATGTATGATAGTTACCAAGATGTACTAATCTTTGAAAAAAACAAAAAAACTGATAGGCACCTCCGCACCAGTGCCTTACATAAGCCAGCCATAATTATTTCTGCACAACTTTAACTATCAATGCGAACTAAGTTTATCAAGATACGACAGAAGGTCTCCCGCAATTTCATCCTCATCGGTGTCTGATTCATTGCAATCTGACAAAAACAAACAAGAAAAGGTAAAATTAATTTATTGGAGCACTATTACAGAAGAACAAAACAAAAGAATAATACAAATAGAATGATTTACCTTCTTGTTCGCAAAGCCAATCTCAGACTTGGCGGTATTTATTGAAATGGTTTTGACAGTTGGATTTAAGTACAAATGGATATCCCTATTTACTTTATGCTCGACAAAGCTGAAAGGATAATTATGCTTTAGAATAGCCACATAAAATTTCTCACGATAAATTGCTTGATCAATTGGCTCACACCTACGCTCTTGCCTATTATTTATGTGTGCATCAATATGTCGCTTCAAATTTGAAATTTCAGACTTAGAATCTGCTACATAGATCATCTTACATACCTTACATTGCGCTTTGCCCCTTTCACCAATACTAGCACAGGGCAATTTTTGAAAAGCATTCCAAACAATGGAAGTATTCTTTTTAGCTCGTTTTGTGGGGATTGACGAACTAACATCACATGAATCCTCAATAGCCTCCTCATTAACCTCCATAGACATCTCTGCCTAACATAGAAAGCAAATTTCAAAAGAAAATCAGGCAAAGGGGAATTGAATAATTTCACTATCCAAGCATGAATTTATTCTGCCTAATCCATATATGGTTTCCAATTACAAACAAAAGAATCTTCAAGTACACTTTGCCAAACTCCATATATTCATATGATAACAAGGTTTTAGTAACAGTAAAACCAAACAGTAAAAGACCTTTGTGTTGCTCAGGAAAAAGAAAAAAGCTAAATAAATTACAAAAAGAAAAACGTTAAGATTGAAAGCAAAAACTAGATGATTTTGAGCATGATATTCTGAAGCCATTCAATTACATTTACATTGAGAGGGTCTTTATTTTTCTGTTCAAATTAACACCAAAATTAGAGCTAAGCACCAACCCTAGCCCAAAAATTTACAAAAACAAAAGAAGGAAAAGAAGAAAAAGGGAAGGCGAAATACACTATAGTTTCAAGCATGTGTTTAATTACGCAGAGAAGTGAAGGAGGAGAGTGGGTTAACTGCTTATGTTAACGAAACAGAGAAGTCTAGGTAGGATGAGGAAGAAGTTTGGGACTGGGGCAGAGAGGTTACCTTAAAGAGTTTGATGAAGAGAAACCGTCCGCTTGAAGGAGATGAAGAGAAACGTCTGAAATAGATGAAGAGAAATGTCTGAAGAGATCGATGGAAAATACTGAGTGAAATAGGGTAGATTACCAACCCGTATATTACCCAACTTTTACCCACAAATACCCATATTTTATGGGTAAAATATGGGCTGAAGCCCAAATATGACCCACTTAAAATATCACTCACCCAGCCCAATAAAATATGGGCGGATTGGGCGGGTTAATAAAATATGGGCCTATTTTTCCAGCACTAGTCCTACCAAAGTAATTATCTTGTAGATATATTATAAGGTATAAGTCTTTGAAGTATCAAGGGAAGAAGAAAGGTAACTATTTTTGAACTTGTCTCTGTATACGGCTAAAATCGGGCTCACTTTTTGTTGATTAACCGAGACCAGGATGGTGGGCTAAGGATCAGCCCCGTGTTATATCAGACCGAGACATGAAGGTGCGGTACCGAGCTCGGGATTTGGAGTACGATTCGAGATCGAGACCAAACTGGATAGATATCGAGCAAGACCAAAGATAACATACTAACGGAAAGCCAAGATATCTGTGACCGGGCGAGGATCGTGGCAGATATCTCGGCACTGATCAAATCAAGAAAGGTTATTTAGCCAATCATGGGATTTTCTTCTATATTTAGAATTGTACCATAAGTATAATTCCTCTACTATATACAGGGGGTTCTAATCATTTGTAATTATCTAACTCTTGCAAATCAAAGCAATAATATACATTTTCTCTCTTAAGCACTCCTGTTCTTCAGTTCAATTCATATTTCTTAAACACTCTACCGGTTCGAGGGCGTTCTAGCTCAAGGGCCAAGTTGCATTCTATACTGGTTTGCTTTATTTTACAATCAATTTCTAGCATTAATTATCATACTTGTCAATTTGTGCTAGGTGAAGTCACATAGCATTAATTATCATACTTGTCAATTTGTGCTAGGTGAAGTCACATATCTTTAAAACCACTTATAAGTTTAATTGTTATCCGATTTTAAGGATAATCAGTTTGGCGCCCACCGTGGGGCTAAGGATAAAGGTGATTGCCTGGTACTAATTCTTATAACACACATTGCTTTACACTTGTTCTCGTAAGTGTTTTTGATTTCAAGATCATCATGTCGAACTCTCAAACAGTACTCACACACGCCGATAATGGCCTTGGGTTTCTTGGAAAAAAACGACAATATAGCTGCCCCAGGGATTGAAGCACCTCAGGCTGGCCTTGAGGGAGTACCGGTTGCAGATCCCATCGACGTCAGTTCCCATGTCGCCCTAAATGCAAATCTGGGTGTCGACCCCGAAAATAGCATCCATAGAGACGTTCGACTAGCCGGCCAAGATACACAAGGCAGTGAAGACGACGAAGGCAGCCTTCAATTAATAATTGAAATGTTGCAGGCTCAACAAGCTGCCATACCGCAACTCCAAAATCAAAATCGTGCAGCGTGTCGGGCTGAACCCGAGCCCTCACTGGAAGTTGTTTACAGGACTGAACCAGTACCAGAGAGGTCAAACTTGAATAAATCGGGGACTGACCCCACCATTATGAAAATGCTCGAAGAGCTCACAAAGCGAATTGAATCAGGGGAGAAGAAGATTGAAGAAAATGACAAAATTGTAGAAACGTACTCCTGAGTTGATCTAATTCCTGGGGCACCACCGATTCTGAAGGGTTTCGATTTGAAGAAGTTCGTGCAGAAGCCTTTCCCCCCAAGTGCGGCTCCTAAGCTCATCCCAAGGAAATTCCGCATGCCAAAAATTCCCAAGTATAATGGAACCACCGACCCCAATGAGCAAGTCACTTCTTACACATGCGCAATAAAGGGGAACAATTTAGAGGATGATGAGATTGAGTGAGTTTTATTGAAGAAGTTCGGAGAAACTTTATCGAAGGGGGAAATGATATGGTACCACAATTTGCCGCCCAATTCCATTGATTCCTTCGCCATGCTCGTAGATTCCATCGTCAAAGCACACGCCGGAGCCATAAGGGTCGAGACTAGGAAGTCAGACCTCGTATCTCGATTCCAGATGGAACATGGGTCGTCTAGGCTTTTACTCAAGGGCTGAACATACGAAGTTCGATGGCATCACGATAGTTAAAGAAGAATTTAATTGAATATCCAGCTGTGACCTGGGCCGATGTGCACAATCGATACCAGTCAAAGATCAGGGTCGAGGATGATTAGTTGAGAACTCCTTCCGATTCCGTTTATCCAAATAGGCTCGTCGGCAGAATTTTAAGAGATATCGATAGAGAACCATGATCGAACAGAGATCGGTATCAACCATTGTTGACCCAAGTCACTGCATGGTTTTGAAGATTGACAAATGTCTACCAAGTTGAACCAGGTCCATCAGGCTATCATAGTGAAACAGACTCAATGGCACGCGAAGAGTCCATACGAAGGAGATAACATGTTATGTGAATTATCTGGGAACTAAGAGGTTGTCTCCTAAAGCGAAAATGTTGCAAATTGATAAGAGGTTATAGTTCGAATTCATCAAGGAAAGTAATAAGGGAAGGAAGTTGAGATTAATACAAACTCTTCCACCAAGGAAGAGTTACATCAGGATTAAATAAGAACATCTCAACTTCAGGCGCTATATAATGTTGAAGTATTCCTACTGAATAATGATCGCAAAAAGGCAGAAGTAGAACAAGAATTGAAAGCAATATTCCCAGATATATTTTGCAAGAAGAATCCTTGTGCGACACAAAGGCTACTGACCAGCTAGAAGAACCAGTTTCATCTGTTTGTTTATTGAGTCTAGTTGGTTGTAGTAGGTGTTTTAATATTGTATCTTTTTAGCTTACTTAGAAGCAATTGTAATAGGTACATATTGTTCAAGTTAGAGTTAAGTTGAAGCTTGTCGCAATTAGCTAGAGGCTAGGTTGCTACAAAGGGATTAGAGTTAGTCCTAAGTTTACAAAAGAGTTTATTTTGTAAATGCTGTTTGGCTCAGAGTTGTAGTGAAGAGTTTGTGAAAATCCTACTGAGGAGTAGGTCGTGGTTTTTTCACCTTTTGAGCCAGGTGTTTTCCACGTAAAAATCTCTGTGTTTTTACTTTACTGCATTTATTATTCCGCACCAGTAGAAGTTGGAACACCAAGAAGAACCAGGTTCTTCTACTAAGACAACACTCGAAAAATTAGACACCACATAAATCACCCCCCTCTTGTGTGGTATTGAAGTGTAAAACATCAATTGGTATCAGAGCAGGTTATCCTTGAAAAGGCTAACACCTTGGAAAAGATCAAAATAAGTGCACCACCTGGAAACTGGGAGGGTCAATCAACTGCAAGGCCACCACTCTTCAACGGCCAGTATTGCTCCTGGTGGAAGAATAGGATAAAGGACCACCTGATTGGAGAAGATTATGAACTCTGGGACATAGTCACTGATGGTCCTCTAGCTACCATGAAGAAGACTGCTGAAGGTGTAGATGTACCAAAGACTAGAACTGACTACACTGCTGAGGATCTGAAGAAATGGGAGAAGAATGCAAAGGTCAAAAAGTGGTTAGTGTGTGGACTAGGTCCAGATGAGTATAGCAGAATCCAAAGCTGCACCACTGCAAAAGAAATCTGGGATACCTTGCAAGTAGCCCATGAAGGAACACCTCAGGTAAAAAGATCAAGAGGTACTCTACTATACTCTCAGTATGAAAACTTTACTATGAAAGAAGGTGAGAAAATCCAAGAGATGTACACAAGGTTCACAACCTTGACAAATGAACTTAAGTCTCTTGGTAGAGTAATTCTTGAAGAAGATAGGGTAGAAATAAATCCTGACAAGGGTTTTGCCAATTTCTTAGGAAAGCAATCACTGCTATCCAGGAATCCAAAAATATGGCAACCTCAGATTGGACGAGTTAATTGGAAACCTTACTGCCTATGAACTAAGAAGTCAGACAATGAAGATGGATGGTCCAAAGAAGGAGAGGATTCTAGCACTTAGTATCACCGAGGGAGCAGATCTTGAGGAAGATGAGATGTCCATGATTACCAAAGAATTCAGAAACTTTTTCATGAGGAAGAAAGGCATCTCTAGAGGAGGAAATTACAACAAAGCTAAACCTCCAGAAAGGCCAACCAACGAGGGATGCTACAAGTGTGGAAAAACTGACCACCTTATCAAAAACTGCCCTTAGTGGGAATTGGAATGGAAAAAGGAGAGATATGAAAGAAGGAACAGGGATAAGGAACTGGTCCAACCCAAGAGAACCACAACAAAATCTATGGTTGCTGCTTGGGGGGAAAGTTCAGATGAAGAATCAGAAGATGGTGAGACTGAAGATCAAGCGCTCATGGAAATTGGAGAATATGATGAGGAATCACATGAAGAACCAGAGGTAAGTATCACCCATCTTAAAAACAAAATAAAGTTCCTATCTAAAGAAAAACTCTCTGAGATGCTACTTGATTTCATGGATGATTCTGAAGAAACAACCAAAGAGAAGGATCAACTTTCTCAAGAATGTGCAATGCTAAAAGCAAAATGCATGAACCTGGAAATCATATTAAGTGAATCTGAAAAGAAAAAAACTGTCTTGTTGAACCAGGTTCATCCACTTGAAACTGAGATTCTAGAGCTAAAATCCGAAAACTAAAAACTGAAGCTAGGATCTAGTAAAAAGGTTGTTGATCATTCTCATATCATGTTGGAAGAAAATATGGGAAAACTAAAATATAAGATGTATGCCAAGGATGAACAGATAAGAACACTTAAAGAAGAACTTGGCAAAGTCAAACATGAATTAGATCGAACTTGTAAATGGAATAAATCCTCTAATGCCTTGACATGGATTCAAGAGAATCACAGTAGCAACAGGAGAGGGATTGGCTTTGGGAGTCAATTGCCCAAGTGGGATCCCAAAAGCAAGTATCTCACTCTTCCTGAAAATAAAATTTGCACCCACTGTGGTAAGACTGGCCACTTCAAAATTGAGTGCACTGCAAGAGAGAAGGCCAGTCGAAAAAATGAGAGGTTTGTTAAAAAGAAAAATTGGCTACCAAATTGGGCCAGAAAAAATTTAATTCATCCATTCTCTCATAGAAAAAGACCCAAACTAGTTTGGGTTTTGAAAACTAACCCCTGATTTCCTTTTTGTAGGTACAAGTGAGAGGAAGCAACCAAATTTAGTTTTTGGATAGTGGCTGCTCAAAGCATATGACGGGGAACAAGGAACAATTCCTTTCACTTGAAAACCTCAAAGGAGGAAATGTCTCCTTTGGAAATGGAAAGAAAGGTGAAATTATAGGGGTTGGCAAAGTAGGTAAGGATGACACACGTTCCATCGAACATGTGTACTTGATAGATGTCTTGAAATACAACCTGATCAGTGTGTCACAATTGTGTGACAGAGGTAACATGGTTGCTTTCACTTCCACAAAATGTTTTGTGATTAACTTGCTTACTGACAAGATTGTTTTGCAGGGAAAGAGAATGAATAATATCTATGTCATAGACTTGTCCACACTGTCTGAAAATGAACTCACTTGATTGAGTGTTTTGGACAGTGATCTTCTCCTTTGGCACAAACGACTTGGCCACGCAAGTCTAAATCATCTTAACAAATTAGTATCTAAGGACTTAGTGGGGGGACTCCCTAACATTAATTTCAAGGAAGACAAAGTTTGTGAGGCATGTGCAAGGGGGAAGCATGTAAGATCTTCATTCAAAAGTAAGAAAATGATCAGTACCACCAGGACGTTGGAACTGGTTCATCTGGATATGTGTGGTCCAATGAGAACTCTAAGCAAATGTGGTAAGAAATATGTGATGGTGCTAGTTGATGATTATTCAAGGTTCACTTGGACCTTATCTATGATATCTAAGGATAAAGCGTTTGATATGTTTACCCTATTTGTTAAGAAAACTCAAAATCAGTTAGGACATCAACTAGCATCAATAAGATCTGACCATGGTACTGAATTTGAGAATGCAAAGTTTGCTGAGTTCTGTGATGAACAGGGTATCAATCACAACGTTTCTGCCCCTAGAACCCCACAGCAAAATGGGGTTGTGGAAAGAAAAAATAGAACTCTTGAAGACATGGCAAGAACCATGCTTCTTTCTAGCAAACTACCACACAACTTCTGGACAGAAGAAATAAACACTGATTGCTATATAATCAATAGATGTATGACCAGGACACTGGTAGAGAAGACTCCTTATGAATTACTTAAAGGGAGAAAGCTCAACATATCCCATCTTAGGGTTTTCGGATGCAAATGCTTTGTGCACAACGAGCTTAACTTCCGATTTAGCTATTTCTATGATAGAATAAGAGTATATTATAGAATAGACTATACCCCTAGACCCGGTATGGAAAGGGAGTAAGGTAATTCATCATCAACCAAGGCAGGAATCGTTAGAGTATTGTATTGCCCTCCAATAGGACTATACAGAGCAGCGGGAAGGTCGAAATAATGGCAAAGATTCCCTAGGTAAATTTGATCCCAGAAGTGATGGGGGAGTATTCTTGGGATATTCATCACATAACAAAGACTATAAAGTGTACAATAAAAGAACTATGTGTGTGGAAGAGAGTGTGCATGTTGTCTTTGATGAAACTAACACTCTTTCTGAGAGACAGGAACCAGAAGATGAGGAGATTGGACTGGTGAGAAGCAGTGAACACATTGAAGCAGCCATGGAAGATGGAACAAGTGATGGACCAGGTCCAACAAACCCAAGGAACATGACAAGGGGAACTCAACATGAGAATCTTGGCCTTGATCCTGTTCCACAACACCAAGACACCATAGAATCATCCAGAAGTGAACAATTGGTGCTCAAACCAACAGATATCAACGTTCTCACCCTCTTGAGAACATCATGACAAATTTGTCATCCAGAATCAAAACAAGAGCCTCCTTGAAAAATCTGTGCGTTTGATGCCTTCTTATCCTTAATCGAACAAAAGAACATTGGTGAAGCTCTACAAGGTGCTGATTGGGTAAATGCCATGCAACAGGAGGTGAATCAATTTGAAAGAAGTCAAGTATGGCACTTGGTACCCAGGCCACTAGACAGATCAGTGATTGGCACAAAGTGGGTCTTCAGGAACAAGCTCGATGAGGATGGAACTGTTACAACAAACAAGGCCATACTGGTTGTTCAAGGGTATAGTCAAGAAGAGGTAATTGAATATGATGAGACCTTTTCCCCTATGGAAAGACTGGAGGCAATCAGACTTCTTATAGCATTTGCTGCACATATGGAATTCACTCTCCATCATATGGATGTTAAGAGTGCTTTTCTCAATGGCTATTTGAAGGAAGATGTATTTGTCAAACAGCCTCCAGGTTTTGAAAGTAAGGAGTCACCAGACCATGTATACAAACTTGACAAGGCTCTCTATGCTCTCAAACAAGCACGTAGAGCATGGTATGAGCGGATATCAAAATTCTTGTTAGAACATGGGTACAAACGAGGCAAAATTGACAGCACCTTGTTCTTAAAGGAAAAGGGTAAAGAACTCCTGGTTGTGCAAATATATGTGGATGATATTATATTTGGGGCAACTACTGAAAAGCTGAGTAAGGAATTTGCTACACTTATGGGGAGCGAGTTTGAGATGAGAATGATGGGTGAGCTAAACTTCTTCTTAGGCTTGCAAATCAAGCAAAACCCAAATGGAACAATGATCCATCAACAAAAGTATGTGAAAGAACTGCTGAAGAAGTTTAAAATGGAGGACTCAAAGGAAATAGACACCCCCATAGCCACAACTACAAAATTGGATGTGGATAAACCTGGTTCATCTGTTGATCAGAAGCTATACAGAGGGATGATTGGGTCTCTATTATACCTCACTGCCAGTAGACCTGATATTGTGTTCAGTGTAGGACTGTGTGCTAGTTTTCAGGCAAATCCAAAAGAGTCCCACCTGACTGCAGTAAAGAGAATTTTGAGATATCTGAAAGGCACCACTGATTTGTGCCTTTGGTATCCTAAAGGTAGTAATTTCGACCTTATAGGATATGCTGATGCTGATTATGCAGGTTTCTTGATTGATAGTAAAAGTACCTCAGGCATGGTTCACTTTTTGGGCTCCTGCCTTATGTCTTGGGCCACCAAGAAACAAACTTCAGTAGCTCTGTCTACTGCTGAGGCTGAATACGTGGTTGTAGCCTCATGATGTGCTCAGTTGCTGTGGATTAAGAAACAACTCATGGACTTTGGTATAGATGTGGGATGCATTCCTATTTTCTATGATAACACTAGTGCAATTAGTATGACCAAGAACCCGGTTCATCATAAGAGAACTAAGCACATAGATGTCAGACACCACTTCCTTAGGGACAACTATGAAAAGGGAATGATCTCAAATTAATTTTGTGCTACTGAAAAACAAATTGCAGATATCTTCACCAAAGCACTGAGTAGGGAGCATTTCGAGAGAAACAAGCTTGAATTATGGATGATTAAGATCACCTAATTGGAAAAACAAAAAAGAAAAGAAAAATTGGCTAGAAAACTTAACCTAGGTACTTAACCAGACTAATCATTGCTCAATATCATGTATTTATTGTCATACTCTCTTGCCATGTATTAATATGATTCCCTTGGTGCTAATGATGTTTCTCTATCTTTATAAATTGAGGCAAATTAAAGATTTTAACAAGATGAACCTGGTTCATCCATGCTGGTTCATCTGACTGACAAGGTACGTACTCATCTCCATATACTTATGAAATTAATTACAGTCATACATGAGTAGGACTCTATCTACATTTGGTTCAATTCAAATTCCTAGTACTTATCCAAATTGAACCAGTTTCAAGAAGTCCCATCTCTACTTAATTAGCCTAGTTTTAGGGTGTTTGTAACTGTCTAATCAATGTCAGTCCTACATCTATTAGACTTCCACTCGAGTAAATACTTTTCCCATTGTAAAATTCTCAGCCACGTCTTATAAAAGGGTCATCATTACTCCCTTCTTCATAACTAAACCATCGAACCAAGTTCATCTCACCTCTCTCAAACCAAAACTGATCAACCTTTCATCTTTGCTAAAACGTTCATAACAATGTCGTCACCACCTCCTGCTTCTTCATCACAAAATCGTGATTATGATGGAGGACTTTATGAGTCTGATTCTAACTCTCCATCCGTGTATAGATATCAATCTCTAGAGGTATCCTTAACCCCTGAAAATCCCCCAGTTCTTGAACCCACACCTAACCCTAACCCAGCCCCCAGGGCTCGTCGTGTGAAAATTCTTGCCAGGAAAACTGTTGCCTCTGGCTCTCGTGCAAGATTCTTGGAGGAAATTCTATAGGATGAACATGAGAATGCGTCTGAATCATCAAGTAAATCTTTCAAATCAGCCAATGAGGATGAAGCACCTGGTTCATCCAGTTCTGAGCAAGGAAATCTTAAGGTTAGTTCTGAACCTGCTACCTCTAAGAACAAGTTTGTGTTGGTTGGGTCCGTTGTTGATGTTGAAGTGCCGGATAGGCGTAGAAAATTAGGAAGAGAAAAGATTCTTGAGAGTGAGGGAGACAGAGGTTTTGTAAGGGGGTCTGGGGAGGACGGAACCCCCTTGGATATTTGTGGTCCCGTTATTGAACATGTTGGAGAAAATGTCACCGATTTAGGGGGAAATATTGCTGAGGAAGCAGCAACGGGGTTGGAGAGCTTGAGACAGGGTACAAATGAACCTGTTTCATCTATATAGGAAACACTAGCTGAGATGCTGCAGAGGTTGGGAGACTCATACAATCCCAAAAAGAGAAGATCTCTCAAGTCCAGAAAAGCTAAATCACCTGTTTCTTCCAAGAAACGAAAAGCTCAAGTGTCTGCTGATGCTCCTGCCCCAAAGGTGCGTGCTACTAGGAGTGTTGTACAACGACAAGAAGAAGAATTAGAAAAGGCTCTGATAGAGAGAGCAGGAAAAAGAAAGCAGCAAAGGGAAAAGCCAAAGTAGGAGAGCCTGTTGAGGCTGTTGATGTGGATGATGAATCGTTGGACCTGGTCCAACATAAGGAGCAGCCTGCTCCGGTTGTGGTTAAGACACCCAAACCCAAAAAGGCTAAGGCTTCTTCAAAGAAGTCAGCTGCTGTGTCCGCCACACCCTCAAGCACTGCTAAAAGGTCCAAGTCCAAGGCAAAGAAAGTGTCAGTTGTTGAAGAAGAAGATAGAGAGTGGAGCGGAGGAGATGAGAAGGACGTTGGTGAGGAGACCGATAAAGTCACAATGTTCAGCAAGAGGACAATTCTGAAGGGAAAGTTATTGAAAGATCTCGAGGAACCGGGGATGCGATACCTATTGGACACACTGTATGTGAAGGGGTGGAAGGACATGGTCCTTCGCATAGAAGGAAGGCTGGCAAGAAAAGAACTGGTGGAGTTCATGGGTAATGCAGTCGTGAAAGATGGCAGGGTTACTTCCACAGTCAAGGGCATACATATCACTTGATGCAACGGAACTAGGTGATATTCTGAACATACCTGCTAAAGGCTACGATGATTACACAAGGCAAAGATGGCCTAGTCTTGATGGAATGGCCTCAGATCTCAACATCACCATATTCTTTTGTGAGAATGAGGAGGAAGCTGAGCCCAGGCCAATGTTCAAGAGTGAAATGAGACCCCAGCATAAGCTATTCTTTGAATTTTTCATCAAGTTCCTGTTGTCCAGACAAGAAAGAAGGCACGTCGCAAATTACATGGACCTCATCTTGATGGAGTGTTTGTATAGGGAAAAGCAGATCAATTGGCCAGCTTTCATCATTCAAATCTTGGACAGAGTTGTGAATGGAACCAAAGTACATGTTATTCCTTATGGCTTTATTCTGACAACTATACTTACTCACTTTGAGGTTCCTGTGAAGAAAGCTGAGATGGCTAATGCTAAGGACTATTTTGGGAAGAACACTTTGTTGACTTGTGATTATACTGTCAATGTTCCGGAAGATGAACCTGGTTCATCTAGGAAGCAGCCAGTCAATAGAAAAGTAAGGACATTGGTGCAGGAAGGAGAGATGAAGGATGAGGAGATCCTTAGATTGAAATCTCGCCTTCATGAGGTGGAAGCTGAGCGGGATGCTCTCAGAGTTGAACTAGCAAAAGAGAAGGAGAAAAATGAAGGTGTTCTTCACCAAATGCTGTCTCTCCTTCAAGCCAAGATCCCAACCTCATCTGCACCTACCCAACCTTAGGATGTCCAGAGCCACCAAAACCCCATCTATGACGCAGTCCGGGATTTGTTATGTTTCTCTTTTTACTCTGTTTTGCTCAAGGTTATGGTTGTTGTTTGTTTTTGACTGTATGGTGTTTGATTTTCGATCATATCAATGAATTCTGCTGTTTTGTTATTGACTTGTCTCAATTTCTTATTTAGCTTACATTTATTGGTTTCTTGTGATGATTAATCATGTTTTGCACCTGCAGTTGCCTCAAATGGCCATGAGTAATAACTCTGGTAAGTTTATCATTTTGCAACTTTTTGATGATGCCAAAAGGGGGAAGAAATGTGCTTTTCAAAAAATTTCAAAGTGATATTTATAACCTAATGAACCTGGTTTCCCTATGATAAATACTTAAAACCATACAAAGTGTTTGAAGATTGTATAGGGTTAAGCACAGGGTTTGTCATCATCAAAAAGGGGGAATTTGTTGACCCAAGTCACTGCATGGTTTTGAAGATTGACAAATGTCTACCAAGTTGAACCAGGTTCATCAGNATTAATACAAACTCTTCCATTAAGGAAGAGTTGCATCAGGATTAAATAAGAACATCTCAACTTCAGGCGCTATATAATGTTGAAGTATTCCTACTGAAAAATGATCGCACAAAGGCAGAAGTAGAACAAGAATTGAAAGCAAAATTCCCAGGGATATTTTGCAAGAAGAATCCTTGTGCGACACAAAGGCTACTGACCAGCTAGAAGAACCAGTTTCATCTATTTGTTTATTGAGTCTGTTGGTTGTAGTAGGTGTTTTAATATTGTATCTTTTCAGCTTACTTAGAAGCAATTGTAATAGGTACATACTGTTCAAGTTAGAGTTAACTTGAAGCTTGTCGCAATTAGCTAGAGGCTAGGTTGCTACAAAGGGATTAGAGTTAGTCCTAGGTTTACAAAAGAGTTTATTTTGTAAATGTTGTTTGGCTAAGAGTTTTAGTGAAGAGTTTGTGAAAATCCTACTGAGGAGTAGGTCGTGGTTTTTTCACCTTTTTGAGCCAGGTGTTTTCCACGTAAAAATCTCTGTGTTTTTACTTTACTGCATTTATTATTCTGCAACAGTAGAGGTTGGAACACCAAGAATAACCAGGTTCTTCTACTAAGACAGCACTCGAAAACTTAGACACCACACAAATCACCCCCTCTTGTATGATATTGAAGTGTAAAACATCAACCATACGGTGGAGATCGAAGAAATGACGGTCCTGGAAGCAACCCCGTTCAAAGTGATCGAGGATAGAGCTCCCGAAGGCTCATGAGTAAGAGTGGTTTTGATAGAGATGTCGAGCCCACAGAAGCACCACGACTATCAGAATACAACTTCAACGTTGGTGCATCAGCTATTGTATCGGCCATTAGGCGGATCAAAGATACCAGGTGTCCTCAACCCCTATAGACCTATCCGGCCCAGAGGAATCCTAATAAAATGTGAAAATACCATGGTACTCATGGTCATAGGACAGATGACTGCAACATCAAATGAGGAGGTAGCCTGTTTGTTTAACGAAGGTCATCTTCGAGAATTCTTGAGTGACCGAGCTAAGAACCACTTCAGAGACAGGGATGCGAACAGGAAGAACCACAACACGTGATTCACATGATCGTTGGTGGGGTCAACATTCCACAAGTACCCGTATTCAAGCGCACCAAGGTGTCGATCACAAGGGAAAGCGAACTCGGGATTATGTACCAGAAGGGACCTTGTCTTTCAGTGACGAGGATGAAGAGGGGATCTCACAACCCCACACCGACACACTGGTAATATCTATTCGTATGAATAAAGTTCAAGTTAATCGTGTTTTGATTAATCCAGGTAGCTCGGCCAATATTATTCGATTGAGGGTCGTAGAGCAGCTCGAACTACAGGATCAAATTGTGCCCTGCAGCTCGGGTTCTTAACGACTTCAACATGGAGAGTGAAACTACCAAAGGCAAAATTATCTTTCCAGTAAACGTGGTCGGGACTGTCCAAGAAACAAATTTTCATGTGATCGAGGGTGCCATGAGGTACAACACCCTGCCCGGAAGGCCTTGGATCCATAACATGAGGGAAATACCTTCGACCCTTCACCAAGTTCTGAAGTTGTCGACACCTGGAGGGAGTAAAAAACGGTGTACGGGGAACAACCTATGGCCAAGGAGATGTTTGTAGTCGATAAAGTGATACTAGTATCTACACTCTCATCAATAAAAGGATCGGAGTCGAAGGGAAATGCAGGAGGCCAAATTGCAACCACATACACCGGCCTCGACCTAATTGCAAGAGCAAGGGGTCAACGAGGATGACGACTACAGGATTCCCCGATCCTTCATGATTTTTGATGAATCCGAAGCCACCAAGTCAACAGTCGAAGAGCTGGAACAAGTCACGTTGATATACCACCAACCCGAACGAAAGGTATACCTGGGAACGGGGTTAACCCCCGAGCTTAGGAACAAACTTATTCATTTCCTTAAAGCTAACATGGATTGCTTTGCCTGGTCCCATCTCAATATGACAGGGATCCCACCAGAAACCACTACCCATCGACTAAGCATGGACCCGAAGTACTGTCCAGTAAAGCAAAAAAGAAGGCCCCAGTCCGAGATTAAGCATGCATTCATCGAGGATGAGGTAATCAAACTTCTCAAAATAGGGTCCATTGGGAAGTAAAATATCTAGAATGGTTAGCAAACGTAGTGGTAGTCCCTAAGAAGGGAAATAGACTTATAATGTACGTAGATTATAAGGACTTAAACAAAGCATGACCTAAGGACTCTTTTCCTTTGCCAAAAATATCGATCGCATGATCGATGCCACGGCCAACCACGAGATTCTCCGTTTTATCGATGCCTAATCCGGGTACAACCAAATACATATGAGCACGGAGGATCAGGAAAAGACTTCGTTTATCACTAAATATGACACCTATTATTATAACGTAATGTTATTTGGACTAAAAAATGTTGGTGCAACTTATCAACGCCTAGTAAATCGAATGTTCGAAGAACAAATAGGAAAATGAATGGAAGTTTATATTGATGACATGTTAGTTAAGTCCATGCGAGCAGAGGACCATTTGCAGGAGACTTTCGATATACTCAGAAAGTACGACATGAAGCTCAACCCGGAGAAGTGTGCATTCGGGGTCGGCTCGATCAAGTTCCCCGACTTCATGGTATCGAATCGGGGAATCGAGATCAACCCCGATAAAATTAAAACCATCGAGGATATCACGATCATGGATAATGTCAAGGCTGTACAAAGGTTAACGGGGCGCATAGCCTCCCTAGGACGATTCATTTCGAGGTCCTCAGATAGAAGTCACTGATTCTTCTCGCTGCTTAAGAAGAAGAGTAGCTTTGTATGGACTCCGGAATGCCAACATGCCTTGGAGGAACTAAAATGATACTTATCAAGTCCGCCACTGCTTCACACCTCGAAAGCGGACGAGCAACTCTTCCTATACTTGGAAGTCTCGGAAATAGCGGTAAGTGGGGTCCTAGTTCTAGAAGAACAAGATATGCAATTCCCTGTTTACTATGTTAGTCGGACCTTGGGTGAGGCCGAAACTAGACACCCACACTTAGAAAAATTAGCATTTTCTTTAATAAGTGCCTCTAGGAAATTAAAACCGTATTTCCAATGACATCTAATATGTGTTGTAACTACCTATCCCCTTCGTAATATTTGGCACAAACTCGAACTATCGGGTCGATTGTCCAAATGGGTCATCGAAATCAGTGGGTGCGATATCGAGTATCGACCCCGAGAGTCCATCAAGTCTCAAATCTTGGCAGACTTCGTGGCCGACTTCACGCCAGCCCTCGTACCCGAGATCGAAAATAACTGTTATTAAAATCGGGTACATCATGGGGGTGTGGACCCTCTTCACGGACAACGCTTCGAACGTGAAGGGGTCTGGGCTGGATATCGTTTTAAAGCCACCCACAGGTAATATAATTAGACAATCTATCAAAGCTTCGAATTAACTAACAATGAGGCCATGATTGCAGGTCTCAAATCTTGGCCGACTTCGTGGTCGACTTCACGCCAGCCCTCGTACCCGAAATAGAAAAAACCTATTATTAAAATCGGGTACATCATGGGGGGTGTGGACCCTCTTCACGGACAACGCTTTGAACGTGAAGGGGTCCGGGCTGGGTATCGTTTTAAAGCCACCCAAAGGTAATATAATTAGACAATCTATCAAAACTTTGAAATTAACTAACAATGAGGCCGAGTATGAGGCCATGATTGCAGGTCTCGAGTTAGCTAAATGTTTGGGAGCAGAGGTCATCGAGGTCAAATGTGATTTCCTCCTCGTGGTAAACCAAGTCAACAGGACTTTCGAAGTCCGAGAAGACCGAATGTAGAGGTAATTAGATAAGCTACAGGTAACTTTACATCGATTTAAAGAGTGGAACTTACAACATATACCTCGAGAACAAAGCAGCGAGGCCGATGCCTTTGCAAACTTAGGGTCATCGGTCGAAGATGACGAACTTAACTCGGGGACTGTCGTACAACTCTCATGATCAGTGATCGAAGAAGGCCACGCCGAAATAAACTCTACAAGTCTGACCTGGGATTTGAGAAACAAGTACATCGAATACCTAAAGAACGGGAAGCTCCCATTAGATCAAAAGGAGTTGACACCTCTACGCACAAAGGCAGCACAATTCACTTTGTCCGAGGACAGAACACTGTTTAGGAGGATCTTCGATGGGCCATTGGAAATATGTTTGGGATCGGGAGATACCGACTACATCCTACGAGAGATTCACGAAGGCACCTATGGAAACCATTTTGGTGCCGAATCATTGATTCACAAAATTATCAGAGCAAGGTACTACTGGATCAATATTGAGAAGGATACAAAGGAATTAGTTCGAAAGTGTGACAAATGTCAAAAATATGCTCCAATGATTCACCAGCCCCGAGAGCAGCTCCACTCGATCCTATCCCCTTGGCCGTTCACGAAATGGGGAATGGACATTGTCAACCCTCTCCCATCGGCCCCAGGTCAATTTATTTTATTTATGACTGAATATTTTTCAAATGGGTTGAAGCACAGGCTTTCGAGAAAGTCAGAGAAAGGGAATTCATAGACTTCATTTGGTACCATATTATATGTCGATTCGGGATACTTGCCGGGATTTTGTTTGATAATGGAAAACAATTCATCGGCAACAAAGTGACTACATTTCTCGAGGATCACAAGATCAAAAGAATTTTATCGAAACCTTATCATCCCAGTGGGAACGGACAAGCCGAATCGACCAACAAAACCATAGTCCAAAATCTTAAGAAGAGACTGACCGAAGACAAAGAAATGTGGAGAGAGATACCGCCTGAGGTTCTTTGGGGCGTACCACACGAAGTCAAAGTCTATTACGGGGGAAACACCATTCTCTTAGTCAATGGTGCTGAAGCTCTTATCCCGGTCGAGGTCGGAGAACCTAGCCTCAGGTTTTGATATGCAACAGAAGAATCGAATCATGAGGCCATGAATACGAGCCTGGAATTGTTGGACGAAAGACGTGAAGCCGCCCTCGTTCGATTGGACGCAAAAAAATAGCGGATCGAAAGGTACTACAATTGAATAGCCAATCTTCGACATTTTACAATCGGGACTTGGTGCTAAGAAAAGTCACCCTCAACGCTCGAAATCCGAATGAAGAAAAACTGGGTCCAAATTGGGAGGGACCGTATTAGTTCCTCGATATCATCGGAAACGGATCCTACAAGCTCGGCACGATGAACGGCGAACAATTACCGAACAATTGGAACGTGTCGCTCCTAAAACGATGCTACTGCTAACGTACGACCCTTCCATTTTCATTTATATTTCAAACTAACCATTCCAGGTGTTCGACCAGGAACGCCGATGGATTCTTCAACACGAAATCTATAGGTCTGAAAGCACGCATTGTACTCGTTTTCCCTTAGACCAGTTTTATCCCAAATGGGTTTTCCGGCGCGATTTTTAACGAGGCAACCATTCCCTTAGACCAAAGTTGGTCGGTAATGTGAAAGTTTCTTTGACTAAGCAAGTTTGACTAGCTCGATCAACTTGTTGACCATTTTACCGACCAACTTTGGTCGGTATTGTATTTAAAATAAATATAAAATATTTTTCTCCCAGTTTCCTACCAACTTTGGTCGCGTTTTTTGACCGACCAACTTTGATCGGAAAATTTTAGTCGCTAATTACCGGATTTCTAGTAGTGATAGTTTCATAGTTGTGTCCTTCCTTTTGCTTGAAAAATATTTAAATCTCACATCTACTTCTGAGCGATTCCAATATTCAGTTACTTGGTAGTTACTTGTTGTATGATGTCACTGATGATCATATGTTCAAACTTCACTACCTATTCTACTTTTTCAGAAAAATATCTTCCACAAGAGATTTATTTTATGAAGTATGTTATGCTCTCTCATGTCAAATTCCCCTAGGTATGTCAAGACTCCCACATCATTTGTGGAATGGGCATTTGGACTCCTCCTATAGTCTTGGGCTGTGAATTAGCTTATTTTTACGTATCTTATACATTATTGGAAACCTTATTACTCTCCCTACTCAAGTTTCAATTTAATTTTCTCCTATATACAAATTTACCAATTATATACACTTTAGGAATTAAATGAGTATCCCTTTATATTAGGAATCAATTATTTCTCATCCTTATTTTCTCTCCCTCATGTGTTCTCTCTCTCCTACGCTCTTTCTCTCTCTACGTCTCTCTATCTCTCAATCCATAATTCCAGTAAAGTAGAGCAAAGAAAAAGAGAGCAGCAATTCCACCATTGACAACCATTAAAAAGCTTTGAAGCTTTGAATTCGAATTCGAATTTGAGTTTCAAAAAATATTATTTGTTTGAATTGGGTGTTGTTGCAAAGAATTGAGAATTCTCTCTACGTATCTCTCCATCTCTCAATCCCTAATTTCAGTAATGTAAAGCAAATGAAAAGAGTGCAGCAATTTCTCCATTGACAGCCATTAAAAAGCTTTGAAGCTTTGAATTCGAATTTGGATTTTCAAAAACCATTATTTGTTTGGATTGGGTGTTGTTGCAAACAATCTCAATTTTGGGGTGTTTTGGTGAAGATTAGACTTGATTTTTGCGAATTTCATATTGAAACTCGAAGAAGAAGAAGAAGAAGAAGAAGAAGAAGAAGAAGAAGAAGACATGACATACATTATATTTACGAAATTGTAGTAAAATTATAAAAAATTGTATTCTGTTGTTTATATATATATATATATATATATATATATATTATTTAACTATTGTACGAAAGTTGAACAATATTGTATAAAAATTATATTTAAGTTGTATGATATTGTAGTTGTATATAACTGAGTAGAAATAATGTATGAAAATTGTAGATAAGTTGTATAATATATAATTAGTTGTATGAAATTTGTTTTTACTATGCATAAATCAGATACAAAATATACAAAAGACATATTGTATAAAATTTATATTTAAGTTGTATGTTATTGTAGATGTATTTAACTGTGTAGAAATAATGTGCGAAGGTTATAGATAAATTGTTTAATATATAATTATTTGTATGAAATTTGTTTTTACTATGTATAAATCAGATACAAAATATACAAAAGACATATGGTATAAATTTAGTATAAATTTATATGTTATTATAGTTGTATTTAACTGGATAGTGTACAGAAAAATTCTCATGAATAAATTGTGTGCATATGAACGAATTCATAATATGTTAACAAACCGACAACGTGCAATTGTTAACGAGAAGTGATGCATTCCAAGCCCATAAAATGTATAACAATGTGCAGTTAGATGGGAAGCCTGTTACGATTGAAATAGTTGGTTTCAACGCAGAAATTCCTTTGTCAGCTCGTGTAAATATAGTTGCCTAGTTGACGGAGCGAAGTGGAGGAGGACATGCGTATGTCAATCGATTAACCATCTCTTTCTTTGATTGAGAATTTTGTTTGTTTCATGTATGTGTATGTTTGAATGCTCACTATGATCTTATATGCTTAACTTTTTGTATGCTTTTTGTCTAACCAAGTCGCATGTGGTGCCGGTGAATGTATTATGATCGGAATTATGCCTAATAGATTCTAGAGTTTGCTCCAATTGAGTTGCTCTAAACTTTTGGAAGGGAACCCACTAATGGAAATTGTTTTCGATTTTGACGAGGAGGTTGAAAAATCAGAAGATGATTTGTGAGAAAACATATGAGTGGAAACATAAGAAAAGAGAAGAGGAGAGAAAAAAAAGGAAAAGCGTGTAACTACATTCCTTGATTGAAGGCATAAAAAATGGATTGAGAGTCTTTTAAGGTGAATTGTATATATTTTATAAGCAAAAAATGTTTATACCGGGTAATTAACTAAACATGAACATTAAGGGCAATAAAGTTTCACATAATGTATAGGAATGAAAAAATCCCTTTTTAGATTGAGTTAGACTCAAAGTTCATTTTCGTATCGACATATACCAAGATATTCTAGAGGGAGAGAGAACCTGAAATCATGTCATGTCCTTCACCATTTTTATCTTTGTTCGTTATTTATTCAAAGGGAAAAGGGGTTGATATACCTGTAACGACCCGACCGGTCATTTTGCGTTATCGGGCCCTGTTTCCCTAAATGAGACTTCCCATAGCGGCTTCTTATGATTTATGACTTGCTTGAAAATTTTAGTATCATGAAGAATAAAGGGTACACAAATTAAAGAAAACGAGTTTTGTTTAAGGTGGCCATGATAGTAAGGTGTATAAAGTATGTTAAAAGTGAGTAGTATTTTAAGTAGTTTGAGACAGTTCTTAATTATGTAAATAATTAATTAATTATAAATTTGAGTGGGAAGTTAACAAATTAATTTAAATTTGTGGGTTAGCTTAATAAAAGTCATATCCCTACGTGGCAGCAAGCAACATAAGATACAATGACTCATGGTCTTTATGGTTTGATGGCTTATTAAGGGATTTTTGAATAAATAATCCCCAAAAAGTGGGGCACACACTCACTAAATATAAAAGAGCTTCTCTAAGTCACAAAGATATAGATGTTCTATGACAATGATGTGATGGATGAGGCTTCAGCAAATTAAAACAGAAGTTTGCATCTCAGCAACGTGAGTCTTGGTTAGTAAAGGAACTCTTACGAAATTATACTAATACTATATAATCGTAGAGGATTTTTGTGATTTTAAGAGAGTATGGTGTATCCTTTTCTAAGAATATCATACGGATCTTTCCCTACTCCGATTTTTCCGTTACGTGTTGTCGCAATTAACGTATGCTAAAGGGATTGTCAAGAGAATCGACTAAGTTTCGAGTCCTCGGGTGTAGAGTTCGGAGTTGCGGGCGCGTTCTTGGTCCGAGAGGTAGATTCGACACGAGGTGAGTCTCCTTTCTAACCTTGTAAGAGGGAATTGTCCCCATAGGTATTCTATATGCTGTGTGTAATTGTTTTGGGGGCTACGTGCGTACAAAGTGACGAGAGTCTGCACGTAGCGACTATTATGCTATGTCGGGTAGTTTTAGGGCTCACAAGCATGTTTTATGTGACGTATATGTATCCTTAGCGTACTTTGAGTTGCTTATTATCATTGAATTAGTATGGAAATGGGGAAAGTTGCATTTGAATTCTCAGTTGATAAAACCTTGTTACAAGCATAACCCCTACTGAGCTTATTGATAAATTCGGTATATATATGTATATATAAGAGTCAACACTCGAGTCGCAGGTATGATTCGCGATCGAGGGAAGCTTTATGGTAATTTAGTATAAGTGTGTCAGCACTCGAGTCGCTGGTATGATTCGCGATCGAGGGAAGCTTTATAGTAATTCGGTATATATGAGTCATCACTCGAGTCACAGGTATGATTCGCGATCGAGGGAAGCTTTATAGTAATTCGGTATATATGAGTCAGCACCCGAGTCGCATGTATGATTCGCGAGCGGGGGAAGCTTTACGGTAATTTGGTATATATGAGTCAGCACTCGAGTCGCAGGTATGATTCGCGATCGAGGGAAGCTTTATAGTAATTCGGTATATATGAGTCAGCACCCGAGTCGCAGGTATTATTCGTGAGCGGGGGAAGCTTTATATAAATTTGATAATGTTTCAGTGATATTGATTTGACCGATAATGGGGGAACAGAACGTGGAAATTGTTATTTACTTTCAGTATTTACTTGGATTTTTGTGTCTTACACGTATTTGTTGTACACTGTCGTACATGCCTACCGTTTCCATTATATCCCGTTATATTCTAATGTTGGACCTTAGTGAGTGTCAAGTCAACCTCTCGTCACTACTTCTTCGAGATTAGACGGGATACTCAATGGGTACATATTTATTTATGTACTCATGCTACACTTCTATACTTAACTGTACAGGTTCTGAGGCTGGTGCTTCTGGTTATCAGACCGGAGCTAGATATTGACTGTAGCAGACCTGACTTCACGGTGAGCTGCTTTTCCTAACGATCCTCAGCAGCACCATGGAGTTTCCTTTGCATATGTTCCCGTCTATTTGTTTCAGACAGTGGGATTGTATATTCTACCTTTTGTATATCCAGTTAGTATACCCGTGATACTCGTGACACTAGTTCCTGGCACGCACGTAGTATTTGTGTAGATTATGTCCGTACATATATGCATATTTTGGACTCACACCTCATTATGACTGTTTTGTTTAAAACTGGTTAGTTACCCTCAATCGGTTAATAGTCTAAGCTTTGTAACTTGGTATATATATATATTGATATGTTTAAGGCAAATGATAAGGAACCGTAGTAGTTCAAAATATTAGCTTGCCTGACCCCGCTGTTGGGCGCCATCACAGCCTGAGTTAGGATTTTGGGTCGTGACAATACCCCTCTACTTTAATAAATAGTACATTCCTCTCCCCCGTTATACTATCAGGCCATTTAAAGGCCTGCCGTTAAGAAAGTAAAAAAAATGCCCTAATTTTTAACGTCTGTCCACGCTGGACATAACCCACACAAACCCATTTAATATAACCCGTGACCCCTAATCCGTTTCACCCGTTATATAAATATATTTTTACCCGTTTTTAATAAGGCAAAAGGTCATTTTATCGGTTTACTTGAGAGAACGACAAATAGGCGATTTAGGGTTCTTCAATCGAGTGCCAATTCTCTTCCACATTTTCTGGAAAAAAAATTCAAAGGTATGATTTTTTTCTTGATTATATTAAATGTTGTTGCTGTTATTTCTCCTATTTCTTCTATTTTCTTTGTTTTCCAAATGTTACTCTTCTTTTTACTAAAGCTGATTTAGGGTTTAACTTAACCTTTATAGTTTTAGTTTTGCATGTGTGTTTTTTCAGATTTAGTACTATGTTTTGTTTGGATTCTATTATTATTTGTTTTCTGTATAGTCATATTCAGTGTAGGGTTTACATGTCGGACTGTACAATCTCTTTTTGGGGTAAATGGGGTTTTTGTTTCTCGCAAGGATGATTGTACATGGTCCCCAAGTGGGACATTTATCTGTTGTTGTATTATTGAATGCTATAATTTTTTATTGTTTTTAGAATTTTGTGGTCCACCATAAGATTTGTTTAATAATCTCGAGACTCATGTGTCTGCCATTTATTATTACTACTTTGTCTGATTCATATGGGAATATCACTTATTATATTCAATATTTGACATTAAAGTTTGTCCTTTTCTCTATTATAAATTCTGCCATTTAATGCTTTGTACTATTTTATTATGAAATCTGCCCTTTATTGAATTTGGACTTTTTTCCTTTCCCTTAATTTTAGTATTTCTTTAACCATGTTCTCTTATTTATTTTTTAGGTTAAGATGGTTAATGTGGACTTGCTATTCAATTATGGAGGTGACTGGAAAATAATTCCAAAAGTAGCATATACAAGAAAGTTGGTGCACACTTGGAAACAATATGATTCTGACCTTCTCTCATTCATAGATTAGTAAATGAATATACCTCACCTACTATAGGGTATGTTGGTGTCCAACAATTCATAGTTTGTGGTCCTTCTGGTAGATTCTATGAGGTAACAGGGGATGATGGTATTAGGACTTTACAAAATATGGTTTCTGACCATTTTAAAGTCATTAATGTATTTGTTGTAGAGGATAGTGAAATGGGAGTTACTGTTCCTAACATTGTCGACCATAATGAATCACAAACAATAGATTGTGAGGTTTCTACTGATTGTAGTTCAAATGAGAGTGAACAAGAGAAAGTTATTTTAGATTTTGACTCTGATGATTTAGAAGTAATTGAACTACAAAAAAAGAGGGAGGCTTCTGATAAGTTGATTGAATATAAAGAACTGTACAAAGGGATGACATTCAAAGATATACCTGAGGCTAGAAAAGTTATAAATTTGTATTGCTTAGCCAATTGTTATGGGTTGAAACAACTCAAGAGTGATCCTAGAAGACTTAGGTACAGGTGTGAGGTTGGCTGCTCCTTTGTCTGTCTAATTTCTGAGGATAAGAATGGTGGTGGGGTTAAGATCAAAACTCGTAAGTCAAAACATAAGTGTAACCCTGCATATGACAACCCTAGGATAGACAAAAACACTACAGCAAAATATTTTAAGAACAAGCTGCAGGAGAATCCTATGATCAAAGTTAAGGAAATGCAACTGACCTTAAAAAACACCTTCAACATCAATGTTAGCCATGCAAAGTGTAAGAGGGCAAAGAGAATGATACTTTAATCCCTTGCTGGTAGTTTTACTGATGAGTATAACAAGATAGAGGCATATGCTAATGAATTGAGGCTGAGTAATCCAGGGAGTGATGTAATAGTTACCTTGTCAAAGGATGCACTAGCTGAAGGAAAAAGAAGATTTTCTAGTATGTATATTTGTTTTCATGCTCTAAAAATGGGATTTAAGAGTGTATTGAGACCATTTATTGGCTTGGATGGAACTTTCTTAAAATGAAAGGCCAAAGATCAGCTTTTAGTTGTTGTAGCTCTTGATTCAATGAATCATTTTTATCTTGTTGCTTGGGCTGTTGTGGATAAAGAAACAAAGGTCACTTGGACCTGGTTCATGACATTGTTAAAAATTTCATTAGACCTCAAGTAAGGGGAAGGATACACATTCATGTCAGATATGCAGAAGGTACTGTTTCCTTTCTATTTTAATTCAGTGTTATTGACTGTTTCCTTTTTTTTCTTATGTTTAATTTTCTGCATCTTATATATGTAGGGCTTGGTTGAGGCAGTTCAGGCAGTAGTTCCTGGTGCACATCACAGATATTGTGTGAGGCACATAGAGGCTAACTGGTGTAGAAGATGGGGTGCTGGTGATTTGAAGAAAAAATACTTGTGGTGGTGTGCATGGAGTATCTATGAAGAAGACTCCAAGTATCAATTGAAGAACTTGGGAGAAATTGATGTAAAAGCTACTGAAGACCTGTTGAGGTATCTTCCACCGTCATGGTGTAGGGCATACTTTGATACAGTATGCAAGAACTAACAAGTGGACAATAACCTAACAGAATCCTTCAACTCATGGATACTGGAGGCTAGGCACAAGCCAATTATCAGAATGCTTGAAGACATAAGGGTTAAGGTGATGAATATGTTGAGAGAGCATGAAAGTGAAGTGATGACTTGGACTGAAAATGTAAGTCCTCATACCATGCAATTATATTATCAATTCTTGAAAAGTGCACAAAAATGTACTGTTGATTCTAATGGGAATGATGGTTATGAGGTGAATGAAGGAACTTCTGAAAAGCATAAGGTGAACATCAACCTGAAAAAATGCACTTGCAGAACATGGGACCTCACTGGGATCCCATGTCCTCATGCTATTAGAGCATTACTGTACAAAAAAGTTAACCCTTTGTTTGAGATTCATTGGTGGTTCACTAAGGAGGCTTATCTCTCCACTTATGCACACAAGTTAGAACCAATTAGAGGAGAGAAATTCTGGAATATAGAGCCTTCTCATGCAATGGAGCCACCCCTACTAGTGAATATGGCTGGTAGGCCTAAAGTGAAGAGGACTAGAGAAAAGAACGAGACAATAAATAGGCAAGGGGAGTGGTCTCAATCCAGAAAAGGCAGGGTGATGACTTGTTCCACATGTGGACAGCCTAATCATAATGCTAGGGGATGTCAAAAGGTAACTTGTCTGATTCTGAACTTTATTATGTAACTTCTCTGATTCTGTTCTGTCCTAATTTGTTACTTTATATCTTTGACAACAGCAAAACAAGGGAAATGAGCCACTAGTTGGTAAAAAAACAAAAAAGAGGCCTAGGACATTGGTTGATGAAGATGAGAAGGACACCATGGCTAGATCTCCAGCTGCTGCAGGGCTGCCCTTAGAAGAGGAGCTGCAACTTACTGCACCACAATCCAGTCAAGCCAGTCAGGCCAGTCAAGCCAACAGCAATTCTGGACCTCAATTCAGATTTATGCCAACACCATCCCTATCTAGGAACCAATCCACCAACAATGTAGAAGCAGATTTTGACTATCCAGCAGCAGACAATCCAGACCCACCTATAATGCCATGACGTGTGTCAGATCCAAAGACCAGACTCCAAAGGAAGCGGCAACTAGATACAACAAGTGGAATGAGGACCATTAACTTTGTTGGTGATGCCAATGGTGTGAGTTTGCCAACACAACTTCCTTACTCACCCAAAAATCTTACATGGAGAGGAAAGGCTGCCATAACAGGAAACCAACTAGAGAGGCAACGACTAGCCAAGTTGAAGTCAAGGAAGGGAAATGGCAGTTCACAGTTGTAGTCAAGTTCAGAACATGTGACATTTTTTGGTGTATTGTATGATGTAATTACTGCAAGTGACAGTACTTTTAACTTAACTGTTAGGTCTTTTAACTTAAACTTTTGAATGTGGATGTCATTTTATAACTTGGGTGGTATCAGTTTTTGGGGTTATAAAGTGACATCCCTTTTGGGATGAAGTTCTGAAATTGTTAATGTTTATATTAGTGAATGAATGGAATGCTGAATTTTAATGAAGTGATTGCTGAATTCCAGCTATGTATTTGGTGGTTAAGTGTTTGAATGAATTTATATTGATTGTCCGTATTTCACTATGGAATGAAGTTATATTGAATTCCAACTATGGAATGAAGTTATATTGAATTCCAGCTATGGAATGAAGTTATATTGACTGTCCATGTTATTGTCCAGCTATGTATTTCACTGTCCATATTTTGAATGAATTTATGTTGTGTCTCATATAAAGGTATTTATGATACCAAAAAGTAGTATGCTTAAACAACATAAATAAACAACTATGCCAAATTAACACCCAACTAACCAGTACAAATTAACGCCTAACTAACCAGTGCAAATTAACACCCATTACAATGAACATATGCAAAAAACATATTTAAGCAACATTAGAATGATCCATTATAATGAACACATCTCCTAAGCAATTCAATTCTTCATTGAACCAACAATGAAACCCAAAAACAGTGCCGAAGAACTCAATATAATTATCCACATCTTTGATACTTTCTCTTCCAACGTTGAAACTCTAACCACTTGAGAATCGTTTTTAGCTTCCGTGGCAGCTACTTCTTGCTTCAATTTCTCTATGTCCAACTTAACAACATCCATTGACGACCCCATATCTCTAATTGCATTCATACGATTATCTAGGAAAACTTCATCTTCCCACAAGAAAAACCGACATGAATAATCCTGTCAATAACAATAAATTACATTTAGAGTACAAAAAATGCTTAAAACATATGCAAAAAATAAAAAAACCAAACTTTACATCAAAATCAACGAACCTTGGGCTTAGGGCATTTATAAAACTTCCTTCCAGGATTAGAATTAGTTTTCGAAGTTAAGTGGCTGGCTATCATACGACAATGACACTTAATCTGAGAAGAGACGAGAGTGGATGAGCTTCCTTGAGACATTTCAAAATCGAGAAAAGAAGGAGAGAAGATGAGCAAAAATTTACAGAGGAATATGAACCCTAGAATTTACTCCTATGGTGGTATTGGGGAAGAAGAAGACGGGTTACGGGTTATATTAAATGGGTTTGGGTGGGTTATGTCCAGCGTGGTTGTCCAGATGGCATTTTAAATGCTTTGTTGGACAGGCGTTAAAAATTGGGGCATTTTTTTTCACTTTCTTAACAGCAGGCCTTTAAATGGCCTGATAGTATAAGGGGGGAGAGGAATGTACTATTTATTAAAGTAGAGGTGTATATCAGCCCCTTTTCCCTTCTTCAAACATCCGTCTTTTTATCTTTTGAAACTAGAGGTTCTATAAACCTCACATTTGGGGCCTGTTTGGCCATAAGAAATTTTTTTACCCTTTCCGGAAAAAACTCACTTTTTTTCAAAATCAGTATTTAACCATAAAATTTCAACTTTCACGTGAAGTTGAATTTCAAAAAAATTCGAAATTGTATTATTGCAAAAAGTTATTTTTCAAAATTTTCATTTCAAATCTCTCACAAAAATTCAAAAAATAACTTCAAACTGTATTCTATGTCCAAACACAATTCTAATTTTCACTTGAATTTTTTCTGCACTTTTTTTCGGATTATCACCATTCTTATGTTCAAACGCCCCCTTAGAATCATTCTTGGAGTTGCATTAGTGTCAAGCAATCCATGTTCTACCTAACTGCTGAACATTAGGTCAGTATATTATTAGTGAGTTGGAATTTGTGTATGAGCTTGGCAGCAAGCTCTTAGTCTTGAAAGTAACATAGCTGACAGTATAGTTGTCGGCCTGCTGATAAAAGAGGTGTTTTGTTACATCAATAGGTAATGCCAAAGCTGCATCGTTAAACATAACATATGGGGGCTTATTTAAGAAAGAGTATACATCTTCACGCCGTAAAAAAAATGTACACAATCAAGTCACCCAAAAAAATAACTATAAGTAAAAGATTGCTACAACAGGTATATTAATACAAACAAAACTCCACTAGGCCCCGGGTCGATCGGAAATAGCCTCTCCACGTACACCACACCCTCCCCAGACCCCACTTGTGGGATCACACTGGGTATGTTGTTGAAAACTCTACTAGGTACAGCAGTCTAACTTGACTTGGTTGTACAAAATGATGTCTAAAAAACTTCTACTGTAAACAAGCATGTCCATCAATCTATAGGAACCAACATCCGTGGGAAATTTCACAGAACCTGAAAAAGAATGATACTGGTAACAAATACAGGGGTGGGGGTGGGGTTCCTAGGTGGTACACTAGTACATTAAAGAACACCTGCACAAAGGAAAAATGGGTAAAACAATAGAGTATAACAAACTACTACGACTATTTTCTACAACAATATAGTACAAGCCCATCTTATAGTTTCTTGCACGTCCAAAAGAATCTTTCAGCTTTGTGTTAAATCCTCAGCATTGCAAATCGTCATCTTGCAATTTGTGCACAAGTGGAATCGTCTTTGTTTGACCAGCTCTCGGTGATTCTACATGCCTGGATTGAACGCTCAATCGGGAGAGCTAGAGTGCCTTCTTTCTCCAGGAGCGAGCAGTAGCTTCCAAATGTCTTGACATTTACATGAAGTCGGAAATCCAGTCCAAACAAAAATTTCATCTCCAACTTATTCAACTCTTTTGTGGTTACACCACCTACTCTTGCATAGTATGCATTGTTATAGAATCTGAAAATTATGCAGAGCGTCATAAAGATTCAAGCAAATTCCTAGAAATGAAATATAATAATTCCTGTGAGTCTACTATGTGTTAGTAATCCTAAGGGAAAGCTTACTGCATAGGGTGGGAACAGGGTTCGAGTTTCAGGTTGGACTCTTAACACTCAACTATCCAATTGACTAAAAATCAAACATGACAATGAATCTCAAAAGCATGTATATCTATTACACACAGTTAGAAAAGAAAAACTTTTGAAACATGTGGTCTACATTTGATAATAGTTGTGTGGCTAGAAAATCATGTTATGAAGGGTAAAATAGGAAGTTTAAAATTAAATTGTTGCCAAACTATAAGATGTATCATTTGTTTCGGAACAGATTAAAAGGAAGTAATGTCACATAAAATGGACCAGATGGAGTAAACAGTTGGGTATAATAATTTGGTAATATAGATCATATCTGAGATAGACTTACGCATCATCTGTGAATTTTGCTGCCACCATCACACTTGTGATTAGTAGGCGGTGAACATTGAGGGAAGTTAAATGAGCACTAGTGTGTTCAATGAATCGCTCCATGTAAATGTGTGCAACCACAAAGCATGAAGGGCTGCAACATGAATACTTAAAAATGCGATCCAAGTATTGTTCGATGCCCAAGGAGGGGGCTCTTGATCCATGAAATATTGTAATCACATCTTTTCTTTGAGTACTTTCTAATAAGCTTTCGGTTTTTTGAACAGACCTCTCAAGAAGTGTTGAAAGAAGCGATAGAACTCTGGGTTTTCCTGACTTTTGCTTGCCAGATACCTTCAGCCCCAATGCTAAGTATTTTTCTGAGCATATGACCTCAGATTCAGGTGCCAAAGTTCCCATGTCCTGCAGATCATAGATTAAATTGCATCAGTACACTTGAATACTGAAGAAGAAAGCATAGCGGCCTAGTGGTCAATGAAGTGGTTGAGAACCTTGAGATCTCAAGTTCAAATCTCAACGGAGGCAAAAGCACTAGGTGATTTCTTCCCACGCCTTGGTGGACAGAGTTACCTAGTACATATTGCTGGTGGGAGGTGGCAGGTATCCATGGAAGTAGTCGAGGTGCGCACAAGCTGGCCCAGACACCACAGTTATATAAAAAAAGCATAATCTAGAATGACCACTACAAAATATACCAAGCGATTGAAAAATCGTAGGACAAGATGGCTGTGTCATTGTAAAAAATTAATTTGATCAGCCTCGGCAACCAAACAAGGAACTAAAGTAGGACTGTATGCTGACTCTTAAACCTGAAGGAGTGGTCATATGGTTAAGAAGCTTCTATTTTTTTATCAGGAAAAAAACACAAGAAGCTTCTCTTTCTTACTTCTCTCTCTCAACAAAAAAAACAAGGGGATAAAAAAAAAGGACAAGTTATCTAAGAGAATCGTGTTAAGAACTTCAAGTTCTTCTTTCTCCACCAAAGAGGCTAAAGCATTTCAGACCTATATTTATTAGGGGAAAAAAGGAATATCAATCATTAGAAGGTTTCGGATTTTTCTTCTTTCCATCCAACTTGTGGTGTACCTCGACTATTCCACAGGGTACCTAATACCTTTTACCAGCACATGTATTGGTTACTCTGCCCACCAAATCATTAGAAGGTTCATCTAGTATAAGAATGTTCACGGTTCGATTGGAGTTGACTCGATTAAAATCACAACAAAGACTGCAACTTATTGTTTAGCAGTAAGCAGGATGGTGAACTTGAATTATAAAAACCTCATTCCACTTAGGTTTTGTGCAATGATGTAAACATTTTTTTTAACAATAGATGATTTCTTCATACAACAATGTTTATAATCCTTCATGTGTAATCTTAAATATATAAGCAAAGAGTGGAGGTCATAATGTATTAGAGATGGGAGATTAGCTGACTCTTCAAACAAGGAAAGATAGTTCATAGAAAGTAACCCAATTTACCATGTCAAGACAGCCCAATCAAGGAAAGTCAAGCTTTTCCAGCTCAAACACTACATAGTTTTACAAATGGAACTTGTTAGAATTAAGTGATTTTTTCTACTGTTAGCTCGTCATTGAATATATTCGAAGAGTTACAAATGCTTATTAAGCTAACACAGTCTTAGTTTGTAATGGGAACCAAAAACCATAAACAACTGACTGGAAACACGGCTTTATCTGTTAAACAAAAAAGTAGAAATGCGCTGGATTAAAACTAAAAGAAGTCAAAAGATGAACTGATGAGTCGCAATATCAAGAAATTATGACCAGTGTAGTATCATACAGCATAAAACAAACTCGAAAGACGGCATTTGAGTTTCAATTTTTGAGAAGATATAGATTTTCATGAAGAATATTCAAACAACTCTATAGCTTACAGGCGAATGCACTAATTTGTTGAGAGCTTAACCATACTTTGGGATCTCAAATGAGTGTCACAATGTACAACAGGACTTGAAAAAAAAAACATGGGATACCTAATCCGTAATCTAACAATCCATCATCTAAACTGAAATGTAAGACCAATACATAGGTTTAATTTTTACCCCCATAAACAGTGGAATGTGTGATCCAGAACCTGTCTCTCATTGTTTAATACTAGTCCGACTAAATAACTGGTCTACACATTCATCAATTAGAAGCTTATAACAGATTTGAATACAAGACATTACATTCAGTGTGTAAAGTGTATATGAAACTTAATTCACAGATCTAAACACATTGAGTCAGGATCTAGTAAAAGTAAAAAAACAAATTGAAAAATCTAATTTATATAAACCAATCCCGAAAGGGCAGGGTAATCCCAAAAGGCAGGTAGGGAAAGAGAGTTACAGAGTAGTTGTCGAGAGATCTGGTAAATTATCAGCAGGCAGTTGAAGCTTCTACATGACTCTACTTAGAAGTTTCTTCTTCTTCTTCTCTCTTTATTATAGTACTCACTAGTTTTCTTTCGCTTTCTACACCACCAAGCCCCAGTTGGGTTATCTTTTTAGGTAGCTTCACATTACATTATAATACTTGTATTTGTATCTGTATGTCAGCTTTTGTTTGGACTTTGGAAGAGTCCTATGTCTGTCTTCTCACTTCTCACTCATAACTCGTTTGGCCAAACTTCTAAAATTAGTTTATTTTGAAAAATGTTTTTCTCAAAAATACTCCTTAAAAAAATATTTTTAATAAGAAACAGTTTGTCTTTGATTAACTAATTTGAAAAGCACTTTTGAGCAGTAATTAGTATTTGGCCAAACATTTGAAAATTATTTCTAAGTGTATTTTTGTCAAAAGTGCTTTTCGAGAAAAACTACTTTTTTTTGCTTCTCCAAACTGCTTCTGCTTTTACCCAAAATCACTTTTTTTTCTTCCAAAAACTTGGCCAAGCACCTCAATTTTTGGCCCCAAAAAAGCATTTTTAGCGCAAAAAAAAAAACTTGGCCAAACAGGCTATCACCCGCACTAAATTCTCAACCCATAGACGGGTTTCGACTTCCACTAAGAGCCCGGTTAGAGAATTATCGTCCTCGCTTCGCTTACCGCCTTCGTCTTTTGCCAGGGCTTATACTTCATCAATGTCCTTACTGCGTTTCACGCTTTTCAGGACCTCGATCCAAGCCCTCAGTCTCAAAAACTTCAGCATGGATGGATAGATGCCATACGGCCGTTGCCTAATTTAAATTATTTTTTATTTTTAATTATTAATTACTACTAATATTTATTAATAAAATTAGTTTATATTTGCTTTTTTAAATCTTTTAATTATATAAGTATTTTTTATACCTTCAAACTCAATAGTGATAGTAATATAATAGGGAAAAAGGAATGCCTAGTGTCGGTAGTCTTTAAATCTAATAAGTAATCACCATTCACCATTGTTAAAGTCGGAAAATTGCTCTTTCATCTTTCATAGGCGAGCGGTGCGGCTTCCGTCCCCACCATATTTCCTTAACTCTTCTATCTCCTATCCTATTCACCAGTTCAATGGGCCCATCATGTTTTTTTCTTTTTTCAATTTGCTATAGTCTGAAATCAGTCCTTATTAGTTTATTATAGCTATTATTTATTAAATTACTTTTCTATAGTTGTGTTTTCAGTTGTTATAGATTGTATTTAATGTGATTTTGCTAGCAAAATTCGGCGGAAAACATGAGAGTCCAGCTAAGTAGAGAATGTATTCGACTGTATTCGCGAGTTGTATTCGTGAATACAGTAACCAAATTTGCGAAAAAAGGTCTTCAGCCATTTAAAAATGGTAAGTGAATCAATTAACGCGATATACTCTTAATAGAACTCAATTATAACACACAAAATTTGAATTTTCAGTTATAGAAAAGATTCTCAACCGAAAAATACCCAAAAAACAGAGCAATTCAGAGATTCAATCCATCCTTTCTTTTTTAGTGGTATCTTCACTAAAATATTTTTTTGTGGTATCTTTACAAATAGATTTATATATTGAAATTATATAATTACATTGAATACATGAAGTATAACAGGTCATCTATAGTGCAAAAACATATGAATACATATTGCAGACACATTTGAATACATATATACATCTAAATACATAAATTATATTAATTAATAAATATATGAATAGACAGTGAATACAATGAAATACATGGAATACAGCGAGATACATTAAAATATTATTGAAAAGAAGACAGTGAATACAATTAAATACATGGAAATATAGCGAGATACATTGAAATACAATGGAAAAAAGGTAACGTATTCTTCGAGACAAAGCAACTACTTCCTTTTTTTCATTTGCCATTTTATTTTCGCATTCCTTCACCTTGTCGAAATCTTCTTCTTATAATCTCGTAGAATGAATTGAAGTTAGTTAGACCGTGAATTTTGAATAACAAGTAGTTAAGCGAAAAAAAATCACTTCTCTACTTTCCATTCAAAATGGCGTGAAAGATGTTGGATCTTAGAGTTTTTCAATTTTAACTATTTTGGATCGTCACGTTTGGTACCAAATGGTTTTCTAATGTAATCATCACTTCAGAAAAAGAAAAAGGTATCGCCGGCTGGATGAAGGGGTTAGGGGTGACACAACAAAGAAGGGGGGAAGTGGTCGCCGGCCGGATCTGTCGTTGGCGGAACACAGCCCCTGTTAGGGTTTCTAAAAGCAGGGGAGGAAATACCCGGAGAAAAAAAAGAAGAAAGAGGAAAGAGAAAGGAGGAGAGAGAGGGAAGAGAATATTTAATGGCTTATAGGTAGGAAATGACCATAAATAAATGTTTTTGCTATAATAAAAATTAAAAAATAACTATAGGAGATAATTTTTCAAAATGGTATTTATTTATGATAAATAAGATATCAACCTGTAGGAGGTAAAATTTCTATAATGATATTAACATAAATTTTAGTTGGAGTGGTGAATTGGGCCATAAATTTAGTTCTATCTCGTCATTCTCGTGGGACCATTCTAAAAATGAAACTTCATGCTAGCAGAAAAAATGGAAGGAAAAGAATGAAAAGATAAGGATAGCAAAAGTATTGTAGATACTTCATTGATATTCAAACGTAGTTCAATTATTTAACTACTTTTGTCCATTCAATTATTTAACTACTTTTGTCCATTCAATTATTTAAGTAATTATTTTTCTCTTATAAGTTAGTATAAAGCCGATGTTAACTTCCCTTTAATGAAGAGTTCCAGTACATCTTAATTAACTGAAAAAGTTAAATGATATTTTTAAAAACTATTTTCCATTATCTGTAACATAAAATCGAACTTTCAACCCATAAATTACCATAACAAAGTACGAATGCCTCTCATATAAAAGCCAAAAGGAGTTACTATTGTGAAAAGTCAGGTTAATATGTTAATTAGTTTAATAAAATTTGGTTAACAGACTAGCTTTAGAAGCTCCACCCACCACTCATGCAATGGAAACAATAGGGTCTTAATAGAATTCTGTAGTCGTGAAGATTTTAGGACGAAAATTGTTTTATCCAAAATCCTTTTTCCATTTCTAATTTTAAAAAAGTAGCTGATCACTTGTTCTAATTATTAAAATTATTATCCGAACTACCATCTATTAATCCTTAATATCTTCTTTCTCTATATAAAAGATCACGTAACCACATTGTCGACAGATGCCAACACTGAACAACCAAAATGGACAGATTAATTTATTTTTCTCACGAGTTACTTCACTTGTTTGCTTGTCCAGTTGTCCGACTGATGGTTGTTTATATGTTTATTTTTGGGCTCAGTTGGTATGTGGGGTCTAAAAACACCTCACAACTCTTCCAAGCCGACACCCTTATATTCCCTACAAAAGGAAATAAGAAACAAAATAAGAACATCAATTAACTTCAGCATAAAAATCTAAACTCATTGTTTGGTTGGTTGCGAAAGAAAAAATAACTGTCGGATAACAAATGAAGAGTATTCTCCGGTATTAAATAGACAATCCGTTACTGAGAATTTTGATATTTATAGTATGTCGTAACATATTTATCAATGACCCCCATAATTGTCATTTTAAGAGGGGCTTGATCCTAGGACCCTGTTCCGTTAGTGCAACTATAAATAGTGACTTCAACAACCATTGTAGGACGGGAATTTTCTTACAAACTTATGCTACATATTATCCTAAAGCTCAATAACACTTTATTTCCTGTCTAGTGATATTCTTATTACTGCCTTCGGAAGCTCTGCTTCCGGAACCAAGTTATTTCCTGTCTTATCTCGATTTCAACGCTAAGTCTTGCATTTTATTTAATTTATTTATCAAGTTAGGATCAAATCGATTCGTTTGTCTATAATGAGGAATACCAATAATAAATACACAATACGTTACGAGAATTTTGGCATTCATAGCATGCCGTTACACATTCATCAATGACCCCCATAATTTTCATTTTAATAGGGACTTGATCTGTCACGACCCCAAATCCTAACAGGCCGTGATGGCGCCTATCGTGGAACTAGGCTAGCCG